>WFAB01002166.1:0-25000 GCA_018977245.1 Lethenteron camtschaticum
TGAGTGAGTGTATGTGTGTATGTATGTGTATGTGTGTGTGTATGAGTGTGTGTATGTGTGTGTGTATGAGTGTGTGTATGTGTATGAGTGAGTGTATGTGTGTATGGATTAATGAGTGTATGTGTGTATGGATTAATGAGTGTATGAGTGTGTGTATGAGTGTATGTATGAGTATGTGTGTGTATGTGTGTGTATGAGTGTGTGTATGAGTGTGTGTGTGTGTATGAGTGTGTGTATGAGTGTGTGTAAGTGTAAACGTGTGTGTGTAAGTATGTGTGTGTATGTGTGTATGTGTGTGTATATGAGTGAGTGCATGTGTGTATGAGTGTGTGTGTATGTGTGTATGTATGAGTGAGTGTATGAGTGTGTGTATGAGTGAGTGTATGTGTATGTATGTATGTATGTGTGTGTATGAGTGTGTGTATGTGTGTGTGTGTGTATGAGTGTGTGTATGTGTGTTACTAAGTTTAACTCTCGCTAAGTTAAACATCACTCTCCCACTAATGACCCCCGCTGACATCATGGTTAAGGATTAGCATCGCCTCGTCAATGTTATCATTCAGCTTTCCATCCTGGCCGCTACCCAGCGAGTCTCAAATTCTGTGGGTCTCTATGGGTCTTCGATGGTATCTGTGGGTCTCAGTGGGTCTCAGTGGGTCTCTGTGGGTCTATGTGAGTCTCTATGGGTCTCTGTGGGTCTCTGTGGGTTTCTGTGGGTATGTGTTGGTCTCTATGGATGTATACGGGTCTCTGTGGTTCTCTGTGAGGCTCTGAGGGTCTCTGTGTTCTGTGTGGTGAGTCTGTGGGTCTCTGTGTGGTGAGTTTGTGGGTCTCTGTGTGGTGAGTCTGTGGGTCTCTGTGTGGTGAGTTTGTGGGTCTCTGTGTGAGTCTGTGGGTCTCCGTGTGGTGAGTCTGTGGGTCTCTGTGTGATGAGTCTGTGGGTCTCTGTGTGGCGAGTCTGTGGGTCTCTGTGTGGTGAGTCTACAGGTCTCTGTGTGGTGAGTCTATGGGTCTCTGTGTGATGAGTCTGTGGGTCTCTGTGTGGTGAGTTTGTGGGTCTCTGTGTGGTGAGTCTACGGGTCTCTGTGTGGTGAGTCTGTGGATCTCTGTGTTGAGTCTGTGGGTCTCTGTGTGGTGAGTTTGTGGGTCTCTGTGTGGTGAGTTTGTGGGTCTCTGTGTGGTGAGTCTACGGGTCTCTGTGTGGTGAGTCTGTGGATCTCTGTGTGGTGAGTCTGTGGGTCTCTGTGTGGTGAGTCTGTGGGTCTCTGTGTGGTGAGTCTGTGGGTCTCTGTGTGATGAGTCTGTGGGTCTCTGTGTGGTGAGTCTGGGGGTCTCTGTGTGTGAGTCTGTGGGTCTCTGTGCGGATGAGTCTGTGGGTCTCTGTGTGAGTCTGGGGGTCTCTGTGTGGTGAGTTTGTGGGTCTCTGTGTGGTGAGTCTGGGGGTCTCTGTGTGAGTCTGTGGGTCTCTGTGTGTGAGTCTGGGGGTCTCTGTGTGTGAGTCTGTGGGTCTCTGTGTGATGAGTCTGTGGTCTCTGTGTGTGAGTCTGGGGGTCTCTGTGTGTGAGTCTGTGGGTCTCTGTGTGTGAGTCTGTGGTCTCTGTGTGTGAGTCTGGGGGTCTCTGTGTGTGAGTCTGTGGGTATCTGTGTGTGAGTTTGTGGGTCTCTGTGTGTGAGTCTGGGGGTCTCTGTGTGTGAGTCTGTGGGTCTCTGTGTGTGAGTCTGTGGGTCTCTGTGTGAGTCTGTGGGTCTCTGTGGTGAGTGAGTCTGTGGATCTCTGTGTGAGTCTGTGGGTCTCTGTGTGAGTCTGTGGTCTCTNTGGTGAGTCTGTGGGTCTCTGTGTGTGAGTCTGTGGTGTGTCTGTGTGTGAGTCTGTGGGTCTCTGTGTGAGTTTGTGGGTCTCTGTGTGTGAGTCTCTGTGTGAGTGTGGGTCTCTGTGTGAGTCTGTGGGTCTCTGTGTGTGAGTCTGTGGGTCTCTGTGTGAGTCTGTGGGTCTCTGTGTGAGTCTGTGGGTCTCTGTGTGAGTCTGTGGGTCTCTGTGTGAGTCTGTGGGTCTCTGTGTGAGTCTGTGGGTCTCTGTGTGTGAGTTTGTGGGTCTGTGTGTGAGTTTGTGGGTCTGTGTGTGAGTCTGTGGGTGTCTGTGTGAGTCTGTGGGTCTCTGTGGTGGTGAGTCTGTGGGTGTCTGTGTGGTGAGTCTGTGTCTGTGTGGTGAGTCTGTGTCTGTGTGTGAGTCTGTGGGTCTCTGTGTGAGTCTGTGGGGTCTGTGGGTGAGTCTGTGGGTCTCTGTGTGAGTCTGTGGGTGTCTGTGTGGTGAGCGTGGGTCTCTGGTGAGCTGTGGTCTCTGTGGGTGAGTCTGTGGGTCCTGTGTGGTGAGTCTGTGGGCTCTGTGTGATGAGTCTGGGGCTCTGTGTGGTGAGTCTGTGGGTCTCTAAGTCTGTGGGTCTCTTTGGTGAGTCTTGGGTCTCTGGTTGTATGGGCTCTGTTGGTGAGTCTGTGGGTATGTGTGGTTAGTCTGTGGGTTCGTTCTTGTGGTGAGTCTGTGGGTGGGTCTGTGTGGTGAGTTGTGGGTCTCTGTGTGGTGAGTCTGTGTGGTGAGTCTGTGGGTCTCTGTGTGGTGAGTCTGTGGGTCTCNGTGGGTCTGTGGGTCTCTGTGTGGTGAGTCTGTGGGTCTCTGTGTGGTGAGTCTGTGGGTGTCTGTGTGTGAGTCTGTGGGTCTCTATGTCTGTGGGTCTCTGTGTNGTGAGTCTGTGGGTCTGTGTGTGAGTCTGTGGGTCTCTGTGTAGGTGAGTCTGTGGGTCTCTGTGTGTGAGTCTGTGGGTGTGTGGTGAGTCTGTGGGTCTCTGTGTGTGAGTCTGTGGGTCTCTGTGTGTGAGTGTGGGTGTGTGTGTGAGTGTGGTGATTATGGAAGGGATTTGGGACAGGACAGGAAATTGAGCCTAAGGGGGAGGGAGTGTGATAGTGTGTCTATTTGTGTGTGAGTGTGTGTGANTGTGTGNGTGTGTGTGTTGTANTGTGTGTGANTGGTGTGTGGTGTGTGTGCTNGTGGTGTGGTGTGTAGTGTGTGTGTGTGTGTGTGTGTGTGTGTGTAGTGTGTGTGTAGTGTGTGTGTGTNGTGTGTGTGTGTGTGTNTCTGTGTGTGTGNGTGTGTGTTGGTGTGTGAAAACGTAGTGTGAGTGTGTGTGTGGTGTGTGTAGTAGTGTGTGTGTGTGTGTGTGTAGTGTGTGTAGTGTGTGGTTAGTGTGTGAGTGTGTATGTGATGTGTGTGTGTAGTGTTGTATAGTGTGTGTGTAGTGTGTGTAGTGGGTGTGTGTAGTGTGTGTGTGTAGTGTGTGTAGTGGTGTGGTGTGTGTTGTGTGNAGTNTGGTGTGTGTGTAGTGTGTGTGTAGTGTGTGTTAGTGTATGTATAGTGTGTGTGTGTAGTTGTGTGTAGTGTGTGTGTAGTGTGTGTGGTGTGTGTAGTGTGTGTGNNGTGTGGGTGTGAGTGTGTGTGTGTAGTGTGTGTGAGTGTGTGTGTGAGTGTGTGTGTGTGTGTGTGAGTATGTGGTGTGTGTGGTGTGTGTGTAGTGTGTGTGTTGTGTNNTGTGTNGTGTGTTAGTGTGTGTGTAGTGTGTGTGTGTGTGTGAGTGTGTGTTGTGTGTGTGTAGTGTGTGGTANTGTGTGGAGGTGTGTGTGTGTGTGTGTAGTGTGTGTGTGTGTAGTGTGTGAGTGGTATGTGTNTGTGTGTGTGTGTAGTNAGTGTGTGTGTAGTGTGTGTGTGTGTGTAGTGTGTGTGTGTAGTGTGTACCGTGTGTGTAGTGTGTGTGNAGTGTGTGTGTGTGTANTGTGTGTGTGTGTAGTGTGTGAGTGTGTGTGTATATGTACTAGTGTGTGTGTGAGTGTGTGTGCTAGTGTGTGTGTAGTGTGTGTNGTGTGTGTTGTGTGAGTGTGTGTGTNGTGTGTGTGTAGTGTGTGTGGTGTGTGTGAGTGTGTGTGGTGTGTGTGTGTGTAGTGTGTAGTGGTGTAGTGATAAGTGTGTGTGTGTATTGTGTATANTGTGTGTGGTGTGTGTGTGTATAATGTGTGTGAGTAGTGTGTGAGTGTGTGTGTGTAGTGTGAGTGTGTGAGTGTGTGTGAGTGTGTGTGTAGTGTGTGTGGTGTGTGTTGTGTGTAGTGTGTATGTAGTGTGTGTGTGTAGTGTAGGTGTNGTGGTGTAGTGTGTGTGTGTGTGTGTGTGTAGTGTGTGTGTAGTGTGTGTAGTGTGTGTGTAGTGTGTGTGTGTAGTGTGTGTGTAGTGTGTGTGTGTGTGTGTAGTGTGTGTGTTGTAGTGTGTGTATAGTGNGTGTAGTGTGTGTGTAGTGTGTGTGTAGTGTGTGTGTAGTGTGTGTGTAGTGTGTGTAGTGTGTAAGTGTGTGGTGTGTGTAGTGTGTGTGTAGTGTGTGGTTTGTGTAGTGTGAGTAGTGTGTGTAGTGTGTGTGGTGTGTGTGTAGTGTGTGTAGTGTGTGTAGTGNGTGTGTGTGTGTGTGTGTAGTGTGTGTGTAGTGTNAGTAGTGTGTGTAGTGTGTGTGTAGTGTGTGTGGTGTGTGTGTNGTGTAGAGTAGTGTGTGTAGTGTGTGTGTAGTGTGTGATGTGTGTAGTGTGTGTGTAGTGTGTGTAGTGCACCACCACTTCCCACACACACACACACAGTGCGCTAACCACTGCACCACCGCTCCCCACTCACACACACACAGTGCGCTAACCACTGCACCACACTCCCCACTCACACACAGTGCGCTAACCACTGCACCACCACTCCCCACACACAGGGGTACAACAACAACGATAATTGCAATTACCATCGATAATGGTCCCTTTATAACAGATCGATAACAAGAAACATTTGGTACAAAAACAAAAACACATCTCGTGGCAAACTTTACACGTCCCCCTAAAGTTTAACCAACTAACCCGTTCACTAACTCATTCACCAACTCATTCACTAACTCATTCACTAACTAGTTCACTAACTCATTCACTAACTCGTTCACCAACTAGTTCACTAACTCATTCACTAACTCATTCACTAACTCATTCACTAACTCATTCACTAACTCATTCACTAACTCATTCACTAACTAGTTCACTAACTAGTTCACTAACTAGTTCACTAACTCATTCACTAACTAGTTCACTAACTCATTCCTACCATTCACTAACTCATTCACTAACTAATTCACTAACTCACTAACTCATTCACTAACTCATTCACTAACTCATTCACTAACTCATTCACTAACTCATTCACTAACTAATTCACTAACTCATTCACTAACTCATTCACTAACTAATTCACTAACTAGTTCACTAACTCATTCACTAACTCATTCACTAACTAGTTCACTAACTCATTCACTAACTCATTCACTAACTAGTTCACTAACTCATTCACTAACTCATTCACTAACTCATTCACTAACTCGTTTACTAACTAGTTCACTAACTCATTCACTAACTAACTAGTTCACTAACTATTCACCAACTCATTCACTAACTAACTAGTTTGCTAACTATACAGTTCACTAACTAACTAGTTCACTAACTAGTTCACTAACTAGTTCACTAACTAGTTCACTGACTAGTTCACTAACTAGTTCACTAACTAGTTCACTAACTAGTTCACTAACTAGTTCACTAACTAGTTCACTAACTAACTAGTTCACTAACTAGTTCACTAACTAACTAGTTCACTAACTCATTCACTAACTAGTTCACTAACTAACTAGTTCACTAACTAGTTCACTAACTAGTTCACTAACTCGTTCACTAACTAACTAGTTCACTAACTCGTTCACTAACTAGTTCACTAACTAACTACACTAACTCGTTCACTAACTAGTTCACTAACTAGTTCACTAACTCGTTCACTAACTAGTTCACTAACTCGTTCACTAACTAGTTCACTAACTAGTTCACTAACTAGTTCACTAACTCGTTCACTAACTAGTTCACTAACTCGTTCACTAACTAGTTCACTAACTAGTTCACTAACTAGTTCACTAACTCGTTCACTAACTAGTTCACTAACTAGTTCACTAACTAGTTCACTAACTCGTTCACTAACTCGTTCACTAACTCGTTCACTAACTCATTCACTAACTCGTTCACTAACTCGTTCACTAACTAGTTCACTAACTAACTAGTTCACTAACTCGTTCACTAACTAGTTCACTAACTCGTTCACTAACTAGTTCACTAACTAACTAGTTCACTAACTAGTTCACTAACTCATTCACTAACTCGTTCACTAACTAGTTCACTAACTAGTTCACTAACTAGTTCACTAACTAACTAGTTCACTAACTCGTTCACTAACTAGTTCACTAACTCGTTCACTAACTAGTTCACTAACTAACTAGTTCACTAACTCGTTCACTAACTAGTTCACTAACTAGTTCACTAACTAGTTCACTAACTAACTAGTTCACTAACTCGTTCACTAACTAGTTCACTAACTAGTTCACTAACTCATTCACTAACTAGTTCACTAACTAACTAGTTCACTAACTAACTCGTTCACTAACTCGTTCACTAACTCGTTCACTAACTAGTTCACTAACTAACTAGTTCACTAACTCGTTCACTAACTAGTTCACTAACTCGTTCACTAACTAGTTCACTAACTAACTAGTTCACTAATAGTTCACTAACTAGTTCACTAACTCGTTCACTAACTAGTTCACTAACTCGTTCACTAACTAGTTCACTAACTAGTTCACTAACTCATTCACTAACTCGTTCACTAACTAGTTCACTAACTCGTTCACTAACTAGTTCACTAACTCGTTCACTAACTAACTAGTTCACTAACTAGTTCACTAACTAGTTCACTAACTCATTCACTAACTCGTTCACTAACTAGTTCACTAACTCGTTCACTAACTCGTTCACTAACTAGTTCACTACTAACTAGTTCACTAACTCGTTCACTAACTAGTTCACTAACTGTTCACTAACTAGTTCACTAACTAACTAGTTCACTAACTAGTTCACTAACTAGTTCACTAACTCGTTCACTAACTAGTTCACTAACTCGTTCACTAACTAGTTCACTAACTAGTTCACTAACTCATTCACTAACTCGTTCACTAACTAGTTCACTAACTCGTTTACTAACTAGTTCACTAACTCGTTCACTAACTAACTAGTTCACTAACTAGTTCACTAACTAGTTCACTAACTAGTTCACTAACTAACTAGTTCACTAACTAGTTCACTAACTAGTTCATAACTAGTTCACTAACTAACTAGTTCACTAACTAGTTCACTAACTAGTTCACTAACTAGTTCACTAACTCGTTCACTAACTAACTAGTTCACTAACTAGTTCACTAACTAGTTCACTAACTAGTTCACTACTAGTTCACTGACTAACTAGTTCACTAACTAGTTCACTAACTAGTTCACTAACTAGTTCACTAACTAGTTCACTGACTAACTAGTTCACTAACTAGTTCACTAACTAGTTCACTAACTAGTTCACTAACTAGTTCACTAACTAACTAGTTCACTAACTAGTTCACTAACTAGTTCACTAACTAGTTCACTGACTAGTTCACTAACTAGTTCACTAACTAGTTCACTAACTAGTTCACTAACTAGTTCACTAACTAGTTCACTAACTAGTTCACTAACTAGTTCACTAACTAGTTCACTAACTAGTTCACTAACTAGTTCACTAACTAGTTCACTAACTAGTTCACTAACTAGTTCACTGACTAGTTCACTAACTAGTTCACTAACTAGTTCACTAACTAGTTCACTAACTAGTTCACTAACTAGTTCACTAACTAGTTCACTAACTAGTTCACTAACTAGTTCACTAACTAGTTCACTAACTCGTTCACTAACTAGTTCACTAACTCGTTCACTAACTAGTTCACTAACTAGTTCACTAACTCATTCACTAACTCGTTCACTAACTAGTTCACTAACTCGTTTACTAACTCGTTCACTAACTAACTAGTTCACTAACTAGTTCACTAACTAGTTCACTAACTAACTAGTTCACTAACTAGTTCACTAACTAGTTCACTAACTCGTTCACTAACTAGTTCACTAACTCGTTCACTAACTCGTTTACTAACTCGTTCACTAACTAGTTCACTAACTAGTTCACTAACTCATTCACTAACTCGTTCACTAACTAGTTCACTAACTAGTTCACTAACTAGTTCACTAACTAACTAGTTCACTAACTAGTTCACTAACTAGTTCACTAACTCGTTCACTAACTAGTTCACTAACTAGTTCACTAACTAACTAGTTCACTAACTAGTTCACTAACTAGTTCATAACTAGTTCACTAACTAGTTCACTAACTAGTTCACTAACTAACTAGTTCACTAACTAGTTCACTGACTAGTTAACTAACTAGTTCACTAACTAGTTCACTAACTAGTTCACTAACTAACTAGTTCACTGACTAACTAGTTCACTAACTAGTTCACTAACTAGTTCACTAACTAGTTCACTAACTAGTTCACTAACTAGTTCACTAACTAACTAGTTCACTAACTAGTTCACTGACTAGTTCACTGACTAACTAGTTCACTAACTAGTTCACTAACTAGTTCACTAACTAGTTCACTAACTAGTTCACTAACTAGTTCACTAACTAGTTCACTAACTAACTAGTTCACTAACTAGTTCACTAACTAGTTCACTGACTAACTAGTTCACTAACTAGTTCACTGACTAGTTCACTAACTAGTTCACTAACTAGTTCACTAACTAACTAGTTCACTAACTAGTTCACTAACTAGTTCACTAACTAGTTCACTGACTAGTTCACTGACTAGTTCACTAACTAGTTCACTAACTAGTTCACTAACTAACTAGTTCACTAACTAGTTCACTAACTAGTTCACTGACTAGTTCACTAACTAGTTCACTAACTAGTTCACTAACTAACTAGTTCACTAACTAGTTCACTAACTAACTAGTTCACTAACTAGTTCACTAACTAGTTCACTAACTAACTAGTTCACTAACTAGTTCACTAACTAGTTCACTGACTAGTTCACTAACTAGTTCACTAACTAGTTCACTAACTAACTAGTTCACTAACTAGTTCACTGACTAACTAGTTCACTAACTAGTTCACTAACTAGTTCACTAACTAGTTCACTAACTAGTTCACTAACTAACTAGTTCACTAACTAGTTCACTAACTAGTTCACTAACTAACTAGTTCACTAACTAGTTCACTAACTAGTTCACTAACTAGTTCACCAACTAGTTCACTAACTAACTAGTTCACTAACTAGTTCACTAACTAACTAGTTCACTAACTAGTTCACTAACTAGTTCACTGACTAACTAGTTCACTAACTAGTTCACTAACTAGTTCACTAACTAGTTCACTAACTAGTTCACTAACTAGTTCACTGACTAACTAGTTCACTAACTAGTTCACTGACTAGTTCACTAACTAGTTCACTAACTAGTTCACTGACTAACTAGTTCACTAACTAGTTCACTAACTAGTTCACCAACTAGTTCACTAACTAGTTCACTAACTAGTTCACTAACTAACTAGTTCACTAACTAGTTCACTGACTAGTTCACTAACTAACTAGTTCACTAACTAACTAGTTCACTAACTAGTTCATAACTAGTTCACTAACTAGTTCACTAACTAACTAGTTCACTAACTAGTTCACCAACTAGTTCACTAACTAGTTCACTAACTAGTTCACTAACTAGTTCACTAACTAGTTCACTAACTAACTAGTTCACTAACTAGTTCACTAACTAGTTCACTAACTAGTTCACTAACTAGTTCACTAACTAACTAGTTCACTAACTAGTTCACTAACTAGTTCACCAACTAGTTCACTAACTAGTTCACTAACTAGTTCACTAACTAACTAGTTCACTAACTAGTTCACTAACTAGTTCACTAACTAGTTCACTAACTAACTAGTTCACTAACTAGTTCACTAACTCGTTCACTAACGAGTTCACTAACTAACTAGTTCACTAACTAGTTCACTAACTAGTTCACTAACTAGTTCACTAACTCGTTCACTAACTAACTAGTTCACTAACTAGTTCACCAACTCATTCACTAACTAACTAGTTCACTAACTCGTTCACTAACGAGTTCACTAACTAACTAGTTCACTAACTAGTTCACTAACTAGTTCACTAACTAGTTCACTAACTAGTTCACTAACTAACTAGTTCACTAACTAGTTCACTAACTAGTTCACTAACTAGTTCACCCTAGTTCACTAACTAGTTCACTAACTAGTTCACTAACTAACTAGTTCACTAACTAACTAGTTCACTAACTAGTTCACTAACTAGTTCACTAACTAACTAGTTCACTAACTAACTAGTTCACTAACTAACTAGTTCACTAACTAGTTCACTGACTAACTAGTTCCTAACTAACTAGTTCACCAACTCATTCATAACTAGTTCACTAACTAACTCGTTCACTAACTAGTTCACTAACTAACTCGTTCACAACTCGTTCACTAACTAACTAGTTCACTAACTAGTTCACTAACTCATTCACTAACTAACTAGTTACTAACTAACTAGTTCACTAACTCGTTCACTAACTAGTTCACTAACTAACTAGTTCACTAACTAACTAGTTCACTAACTAGTTCACCAACTCATTCACTAACTAGTTCACTAACTAGTTCACTAACTAGTTCACCAACTCATTCACTAACTAACTAGTTCACTAACTAACTAGTTCACTAACTAGTTCACTAACTAGTTCACTAACTAGTTCACTAACTAGTTCACTAACTAACTAGTTCACTAACTAGTTCACTAACTAGTTCACTAACTAGTTCACTAACTCGTTCACTAACGAGTTCACTAACTAACTAGTTCACTAACTAGTTCACTAACTAGTTCACTAACTAGTTCACTAACTAGTTCACTAACTAGTTCACTAACTAACTAGTTCACTAACTAGTTCACTAACTAGTTCACTAACTAGTTCACTAACTAGTTCACCAACTAGTTCACTAACGAGTTCACTAACTAACTAGTTCACTAACTAGTTCACTAACTAGTTCACCAACTAGTTCACTAACTAGTTCACTACTAGTTCACTAACTAACTAGTTCACTAACTAGTTCACCAACTAGTTCACTAACTAGTTCACCAACTAGTTCACTAACTCGTTCACTAACGAGTTCACTAACTAACTAGTTCACTAACTAGTTCATTAACTAACTAGTTCACCAACTCATCACTACTAGTCACTAACTAACTAGTTCATCTAACTAACTAACCGTTCACTAACTCGTTCACTAAGTTCACTAACTAGTTCACTAACTAACTAGTTCACTAACTAGTTCACTAACTAGTTCACTAACTAGTTCACTAACTAACTAGTTCACTAACTAGTTCACTAACTAGTTCACTAAGTTCACTAACTAGTTCACTAACTAACTAGTTCACTAATAGTTCACTAACTCATTCACTAACTAGTTCCCTAACTAACTAGTTCACTAACTAGTTCACTAACTAGTTCACTAACTCATTCACTAACTAGTTCACTAACTAACTCGTTCACTAACTAGTTCACTAACTAACTCGTTCACTAACTAGTTCACTAACTAACTCGTTCACTAACTCGTTCACAACTAGTTCACACTATCACTAACTAACTAGTTCACTAACTAGTTCACCAACTCATTCACTAACTAACTAGTTCACTAACTAACTAGTTCACTAACTAGTTCACCACTCATTCACTAACTAACTAGTTCACTAACTAACTAGTTCACTAACTAACTAGTTCACTAACTAACTCGTTCACTAACTAGTTCACTAACTAACTCGTTCACTAACTAGTTCACTAACTAACTAGTTCACTAACTAGTTCACTAACTCATTCACTAACTAGTTCACTAACTAGTTCACTAACTCATTCACTAACTAGTTCACTAACTAGTTCACTAACTAGTTCACCAACTCATTCACTAACTAGTTCACTAACTAGTTCACTAACTAGTTCACTAACTAACTAGTTCACTAACTAGTTCACTAACTAACTAGTTCACTAACTAGTTCACTAACTAGTTCACCAACTCATTCACTAACTAACTAGTTTGCTAACTCGTTCACTAACCGACTACACGATTGCAAATCGAAGCCGCCCCGGCTGCAGCAGGCAATGAAAAAGTTGCTTGCAACTCGCTCGCAGAGATCCGTCCACGTTGCGTGCAATCGGGGGGGGGGGGGGGGTTGCGTGCAACCGATGGGCCGCGTGTGTGCGTAGCGATCCATTGCGAGCTGCCTATGGGTGATGGTTTAGAGTGGGTGGTGAGTGGTGGTGAGTGGGTGAGGTGGTGAGTGGGTGGGTGAGTGAGTGGGTGGGTGAGTGGGTGGGTGGGTGGGTGAGTGGGTGGGGTGGGTGAGTGGGATGGTGGGTGGTGGGTGAGTGGGTGGGTGAGTGGGGGGTGGGTGAGTGGGTGGGTGGGGTGAGTGGGTGGGTGAGTGGGTGGGGTGGGTGAGTTGGTGAGTGGGTGAGTGGGTGGGTGAGTGGGTGAGTAGATGAGTGAGTGGGTGAGTGGTTGGGTGGGTGAGTGGGTGAGTGGGTGGGTGAGTGGGTGAGTGAATGGTGGGCGAGTGGGTGGGTGAGTAGATGAGTGAGTGGGTGAGTGGGTGGGTGAGTGGGTGGTTGGTGAGTGGGTGAGTGGATGAGTGAGTGGGTGAGTGGGTGGGCGAGTGGGTGGATGAGTCAGTGAGTGAGTAGGTAGGTGAGTGGGTGAGTGAGTAGATGAGTGAGTGGGTGAGTGAGTGGGTGAGTGAGTGGGTGAATGGATGAGTGAGTGAGTGGGTGGGCGAGTGGGTGGATGAGTCAGTGAGTGAGTGAGTGTGTGGGTGAGAAGGACCGACGCGGTACAGCAGAATGTACAGCAGAGTGGACTTGCCACGGGGCAAGAAATGTTTACTACCTCGCCCGGTACGCAGGACATCGTGGGTTCGATCCCGACCCTGACGACGCCTGCCGCGGTATATTTGGAGTCTGCGTCTCTCTGTGTCTCTCTCCCAGTGGTGGTCACGGCGTGGATTTCTCACCTGGCCCCTCCGAGTTCACCGTTTCGTCCGCTGCTATACATCAAGCTCCTTGGTGGAGCTGCTATCATTCGTGATGCCCAGGTAGCTTACTGGAGCAAACAGCTACAGGACAGAGGTCGCAAACGGGTTTTGATTCCTTACCCGTACCCGGCCGTACCCGTANCCTACCCGTACCCTACCGTACCCGGCCATACCCGGCCGTACCCGGCCGTACCCGTACCCTACCCGTACCGGGCCGGGTACGGGTAGGGTACGGGTATCGGGTACCCGGTTGCGACCTCTGGGATGAAGCCACGTTGCAGGCGCGGTGGGTTGATTCTAGGAACTTGAATTGTGAGAAGAGACAAGACGTTGGAAAATGAGTGACAATCACGGTGACTCACCAGTGACTCACGGCCTACCCGTACCCGGCCGCACCAGGGTCGCAAACGGCTACCCGTACCCGGCCGGGTACGGGTAGCCGGGTATCGGGTAAGGTACGGGTATCGGGTACCCGTTCAGAGGCTACACGGGGATCTTTGTATGCAGGCTAGTCGATGGATGGTCCACAGAGTTAGGGGTAAGGGATAGGCCTAGGCTTAGTCTAGGCCTAGGGTTAGTCTAGGTTCAGGGGTAGGCCTAGGGTTAGTCTAGGTTCAGGGGTAGGCCTAGGGTTAGTCTAGGCCTAGGGTTAGTCTAGGCTTAGTCTAGGCTCAGGGTCAGGCCTAGGGTTAGTCTAGGCCTAGGGTTAGTCTAGGCTTAGTCTAGGCTCAGGGTCAGGCCTAGGGTTAGTCTAGGTTCAGGGGTAGGCCTAGGGTTAGTCTAGGCCTAGGGTTAGTCTAGGCTCAGGGTCAGGCCTAGGGTTAGTCTAGGTTCAGGGGTAGGCCTAGGCTTAGTCTAGGCTCAGGGTCAGGCCTAGGGTGAGTCTAGGCTCAGGGTCAGGCCTAGGGTTAGTCTAGGCTCAGGGTCAGGCCTAGGGTTAGTCTAGGCTCAGGGGTAGGCCTAGCGTTAGTCTAGGATCAGGGTCAGGCCTAGGGTGAGTCTAGGCTCAGGGTCAGGCCTAGGGTTAGTCTAGGCTCAGGGTCAGGCCTAGGGTTAGTCTAGGCCTAGGGTTGGTCTAGTTCAGGGTCAGGCCTAGGGTTAGTCTAGGTTCAGGGTTAGCCTAGGCTTAGTCTAGGTTCAGGGTCAGGCCTAGGGTTAGTCTAGGTTCAGGGTCAGGCCTAGGGTTAGTCTAGGTTCAGGGTCAGGCCTAGGGTTAGTCTAGGTTCAGGGGTAGGCCTATGCTTAGTCTAGGTTCAGGGTCAGGCCTAGGGTTAGTCTAGGTTCAGGGTCAGGCCTAGGGTTAGTCTAGGTTCAGGGTCAGCCTAGGCTTAGTCTAGGTTCAGGGTCAGGCCTAGGGTTAGTCTAGGTTCAGGGTCAGGCCTAGGGTTAGTCGAGGCTCAGGGTCAGGCCTAGGGTTAGTCTAGGCTCAGGGTCAGGCCTAGGGTTAGTCTAGGTTCAGCGGTAGGCCTAGGGTTAGTCTAGCCTAGGCTTAGTCTAGGCTCAGGGTCAGGCCTAGGGTTAGTCTAGGCCTAGGGTTAGTCTAGGCCTAGGGTTGGTCTAGGTTCAGGGTCAGGCTCAGGCTTAGTCTAGGCCTAGGCTTAGTCTAGGCTCAGGGGTAGGCCTAGCATTAGGTATAGTGAATGGTCTACGGATAGTCTTTGGTCCTTTCGGTAAAGTCCACGTAAGTAAGAAATCAAACGAAACAAACCGTGACATTTCGATCGCTTCATGACGGCCGTTTGTGTTGCGATCGAATCGTCGAGATTGCTTCAACGTAAGAATCAAAGAGCGTGGAGGATTCCTCCAGTCAGAACGATTCAAATCAAGATTGGTGAGGGATCGGCCTCGGCTAAGGGTTGGGAGTTAGGGGCTAGGAATGATCTCACTTTGGGGCTAGGAATGATCTCACTTTGGGGCGAGACTTTGGTCCGCGTATGTGTGTGGAGTCTAACCCCACGTTGATGGCTGGGGCCTAAGCCTTGGTCTACATTTGGTCTCAATCTCAATCCGAGGGACGGGGCCTGGTTTAGAGGCAGGGTTTAGGTGTAAGGCCTTGGTCTTCTGCTTGTATGTCTGGGAGTCTAGAGTTGAGGCTAGGCTTAAGACGAGATCTAGAGCTTACACTAACAGGGCTTAAGACGAGATCTAGAGCTTACACTAAGGCTAGGGTTAAAACAGGGGTTAAGACGAGGTCTAAAGTTAAGACTCGGTCAGGAGTTAAGGCTCTAGCGACAAAGCCATGGCTACGGTCGCCATGGAAACAGAGGCAACGAAGCCGTGGCTACGGTCGCCATGGAGACCTAGGCGATGAAGCCATGGCTACGGTCGCCATGGAAACCTAGGCAACGAAGCCGTGGCTACGGTCGCCATGGAGACCTAGGGGGCGGAGCCATGGCTACGGTCGCCACGGATACCTAGGCGACGAAGCCGTGGCTACGGTCGCCATGGAAACAGAGGCAACGAAGCCGTGGCTACGGTCGCCATGGAGACCTAGGGGCGGAGCCATGGCTACGGTCGCCACGGAAACCTAGGCGATGAAGCCGTGGCTACGGTCGCCACGGAAACAGAGGCGAGGGAGCCGTGGCTACGGTCGCCACGGAAACAGAGGCGAGGGAGCCGTGGCTACGGTCGCCACGGAAACCTAGGCAACGAAGCCGTGGCTACGGTCGCCACGGAAACCTAGGCAACGAAGCCGTGGCTACGGTCGCCACGGAGACCTAGGCAACGAAGCCGTGGCTACGGTCGCCATGGAAACCTAGGCGATGAAGCCGTGGCTACAGTCGCCACGGAAACCTAGGCAACGAAGCCGTGGCTACGGTCGCTACGGAAACCTAGGCAACGGAGTCGTGGCTACGGTCGCCATGGAAACCTAGGCAATGGAGCCGTAGCTACGGTCGCCATGGAAACCTAGGGGGCGGAAGCGTGGTTTCGGTTGCCGGGAGACCAGGGAACAGGTAGAGGTCACGGCAAAGGGTGCTGGAGTACTCGGACATCTCCTTGCAGCGGTGGTACTCCGAGCCCGGAGCGTAGGCCTCCCTCTCCTTGATGAGGCTGTTAATCTACGCGGGGGAGAGACACACGGGGTGAGGGGGTGAGGTTAGTGGGTCTCTGTGTGGTGAGTCTGTGGGTCTCTGTGTGGTGGGTGTGTGGGTGTCTGTGTGGTGAGTCTGTGGGTCACTGTGTGTGAGTCTGTGGGTCTCTGTGTGGTGAGTCTGTGGGTCTCTGTGTGGTGAGTCTGTGGGTCTCTGTGTGGTGAGTCTGTGGGTCTCTGTGTGGTGAGTCTGTGGTCTCTGTGTGGTGAGTCTGTGGGTCTCTGTGTCTGTGGGTCTCTGTGTGGTGAGTCTCTGTGTGGTGAGTCTGTGGTCTCTGTGTGATGAGTCTGTGGGTCTCTGTGTGGTGGGTGTGTGGGTCTCTGTGTGGTGAGTCTGTGGGTCTCTGTGTGGTGAGTCTGTGGGTCTCTGTGTGGTGAGTCTGTGGGTCTCTGTGTGGTGAGTCTGTGGGTCTCTGTGTGGTGAGTCTGTGGGTCTCTGTGTCTGTGGGTCTCTGTGTGGTGAGTCTCTGTGTGGTGAGTCTGTGGGTCTCTGTGTGGTGAGTTAGTGGGTCTCTGTGTGGCGAGTCTGTGGGTCTCTGTGTGGTGAGTCTGTGGGTCTCTGTGTGGTGAGTCTATGGGTCTCTGTGGTGAGTCTGTTTGTGTGGTGAGTCTGTGGGTCTCTGTGTGGTGAGTCTATGGGTCTCTGTGTGGTGAGTCTGTGGGTCTTTGTGTGGTGAGTCTGTGGGTCTCTGTGTGATGAGTCTATGGGTCTGTGTTGTATGTAGGTTTCTGTGTAGTGAGTCTGTGGGTTTCTGTGTGGTGAGTCTGTGAGTCTCTGTGTGGTGAGTCTGTGAGTCTCTGTGTGGTGAGTCTGTGGGTCTCTGTGTGGTGAGTCTGTGGGTCTCTGTGTGGTGAGTCTGTGGGTCTCTGTGTGGTGAGTCTGTGGGTCTTTGTGTGGTGAGTCTGTGGGTCTCTGTGTGATGAGTCTATGGGTCTGTGTTGTATGTAGGTTTCTGTGTAGTGAGTCTGTGGGTTTCTGTGTGGTGAGTCTGTGAGTCTCTGTGTGGTGAGTCTGTGAGTCTCTGTGTGGTGAGTCTGTGGGTCTCTGTGTGGTGAGTCTGTGGGTCTCTGTGTGGTGAGTCTGTGGGTCTCTGTGTGGTGAGTCTGTGGGTCTTTGTGTGGTGAGTCTGTGGGTCTCTGTGTGATGAGTCTATGGGTCTGTGTTGTATGTAGGTTTCTGTGTAGTGAGTCTGTGGGTTTCTGTGTGGTGAGTCTGTGAGTCTCTGTGTGGTGAGTCTGTGAGTCTCTGTGTGGTGAGTCTGTGAGTCTCTGTGTGGTGAGTCTGTGGGTCTGTGGGTCTCTGTGTGGTGAGTCTGTGAGTCTGTGGGTCTCTGTGTGATGAGTCTGTGGGTCTCTGTGTGGTGGGTGTGTGGGTCTCTGTGTGGTGAGTCTGTGGGTCTCTGTGTGGTGAGTCTGTGGGTCTCTGTGTGGTGAGTCTGTGGGTCTCTGTGTGGTGAGTCTGTGGGTCTCTGTGTGGTGAGTCTGTGGGTCTCTGTGTCTGTGGGTCTCTGTGTGGTGAGTCTCTGTGTGGTGAGTCTGTGGGTCTCTGTGTGGTGAGTTAGTGGGTCTCTGTGTGGCGAGTCTGTGGGTCTCTGTGTGGTGAGTCTGTGGGTCTCTGTGTGGTGAGTCTATGGGTCTCTGTGGTGAGTCTGTTTGTGTGGTGAGTCTGTGGGTCTCTGTGTGGTGAGTCTATGGGTCTCTGTGTGGTGAGTCTGTGGGTCTTGTGTGGTGAGTCTGTGGGTCTCTGTGTGATGAGTCTATGGGTCTGTGTTGTATGTAGGTTTCTGTGTAGTGAGTCTGTGGGTTTCTGTGTGGTGAGTCTGTGAGTCTCTGTGTGGTGAGTCTGTGAGTCTCTGTGTGGTGAGTCTGTGGGTCTCTGTGTGGTGAGTCTGTGGGTCTCTGTGTGGTGAGTCTGTGGGTCTCTGTGTGGTGAGTCTGTGGGTCTTTGTGTGGTGAGTCTGTGGGTCTCTGTGTGATGAGTCTATGGGTCTGTGTTGTATGTAGGTTTCTGTGTAGTGAGTCTGTGGGTTTCTGTGTGGTGAGTCTGTGAGTCTCTGTGTGGTGAGTCTGTGAGTCTCTGTGTGGTGAGTCTGTGAGTCTCTGTGTGGTGAGTCTGTGAGTCTCTGTCTATCTCTTCCTCTCCATATTTCTCTCTGTGCGAGCGATGAGTCTATGAGTCTCTCGGTCTCTCTCTCTGTGTCTCTCTGTCTCTCTCTCTGTGTCTCTCTGTCTCTCTCCGTCTCTCAGTCTCCGTCTCTCTCTCCGTCAGGCGCGCGCGTGCGTGTGTGTGTGTCAGCGGGCGTTCGACACTTCACGTGGCCTCAAGGTGCACTTGGCCTGGCACAAGCATCGTGGTGACGTCACCGCCACTTAGTGGCGAATGGCGGTTGTTGTTGTGTGTGCGTGTGTGTGTGCATGCGTGTTGGTGTGTGCGTGTGTGTGCATGTGTGTGTGCGTGTGTGTGCGCATGCGTGTGTGCGTGTGTGCNTGTGTGTGTGTGTGTGTGTGTGCGTGTGTGTGCGTGTGTGCGTGTGTGTGCGTGTGTGTGTGTGTGTATGTGCGTGTGTGTGTGTGTGCGCGTGTGTGTGTGTGCGTGTGTGTGTGTGCGTGCGTGCGTGCGTGTGTGTGTGTGTGTGCGCTCGCTCGCCCCCTCCACACGTACCTTGACGAGCATGTCGGCGAAGTGCGTGTCCTTGGCCTGCTCGCGAACCACCTCCACCAGCGCCTGGATGTACCACGCTCCCTTGCGTGTGTTCCTCAGCGCGGCAGTGCCTGCGTGAGTGGTGGTGGTGGTGGGTGGGAGTGGTGGTGGTGGTGGGGAGGGGTAGAGGGGTGGGAAAGGTTGAAAGAAACTGCCCTGAAATTGCCCGGCCAAAACTTCCCTCACCAAATGTCGGCGAAAATTTCTGCTAAAAGCCACCAAAGTGACCCACAAACTGTCAACAAAGTGACCAAAATATGTACCGCAAACTGACCACCAAACTGACCACTAAACTGACCACCAAACTGACCACCTCAGGGACCCACAAACTGACCACCAAACTGACCACAAAGTGACCAAAAAATTTACCACAAACTGACCACAACCTGATTACAAACTTACCACAAACTGACCACAAACTGACCACCAAACTGACCACCAAAAATTTCAAGACTGCCCCAAACCAACCCAAACCGCCCCAAACTGCCCCCAAACCACCTCAAACCTCCTCAAAACCTCCCCAAAACCACCCCAATCCGCCCCAAACCGCCCCAAACTGACCCCAAACTGCCCCAAACCTCCTCAAACCGCCCAAACTGCCCCAAACTGCCCCAATCCACCGAAACCTTCCCAAACCGCCCCAAACTGCCCCAAACTGCCCAAACTGCCCCAAACCGCCCCCAAACTGCCCCAAACTGCCTCAAACCGCCTCAAACCACCTCAAAACTACCCAATCTGCCCAAACCGCCCCAAACCGCCCCCAAACCACCTCAAACCTCCTCAAAACCTCCCAAAACCACCCAATCCGCCCAAACTGCCCCAAACCGCCCAAACCGCCCCAAACTGCCCCAAACGGCCCCAAACTGCCTCAAACCACCTCAAACCTCATCAAAACCTCCCTAAAACCACCCCAAACCACCTTAAACCTCCTCAAAACCTCCCCAAAACCACCCAATCTGCCCAAACCGCCCCAAACTGCCCCCAAACCGCCCCAAACCACCTTAAACCTCCTCAAAACCTCCCCAAAACCACCCCAATCCACCCAAACCGCCCCAAACTGCCCCCAAACCGCCCCAAAACCTCCTCAAAACCTCCGAAAACCACCCCAAAACTGCCCTCCCCGCCACCACCGTCACCTTTGAGGCAGGCGAATCCGTAGATCATGTCGGAGGAGGTGGGCAGACGGACCTTGCCCTGGGCCTGGCGTGCAGCGTCGCTCTGCTCGTTGCCGGGGAGACCGGGCGGGCATCGCTGCCGCCGTCTGATTGGTCCACGCCTCGGTCCGGGTCCTCTGCGGGGGGGGGGGGGGAGGAGGGGGGGGGCGGCCAATCAGGGGGCGGCGTTGAAGGAAGGTCAAATGGCGCTCTACGTGGTGAGTCTGTGGGTCTCTGTGTGGTGAGTCTGTGGGTCTCTGTGTGGTGAGTCTGTGGGTCTCTGTGTGATGTGAGTCTGTGGGTCTCTGTGTGAGTCTGTGGGTCTCTGTGTGGTGAGTCTGTGGGCCTCTGTGTGGTGAGTCTGTGGTCTCTTCATGGTGAGCCTGTGGGTCTCTGTGTGGTGAGTCTGTGGGTCTCTGTGTGAGCCTGTGTGGTGAGTCTGTGGGTCTCTGTGTGTGAGTCTGGGTCTCTGTGGGAGTCTGTGGGTCTCTGTGTGGTGAGTCTGTGGGTCTCTTGTGTGAGTCTATGTCTCTGTAGTGAGTCTGGGTCTCTGTGTGGTGAGTCTGTGGTCTCTTCATGGTGAGCCTGTGGGTCTCTGTGTGGTGAGTCTGTGGGTCTCTGTGTGTGAGTCTGGGTCTCTGTGTGGGAGTCTGTGGGTCTCTGTGTGGTGAGTCTGTGGGTCTCTGTGAGTTATGGGTCTCTGTGTGAGTTGGCTCTGTGTNGTGAGTCTGTGGGTCTCTGTGTGGTGAGTCTGTGGGTCTCTGTGTGGTGAGTCTGTGGGTCTCTGTGTGGTGAATCTCTGGGTCTCTGTGTGATGAGTCTTGGGTCTCTGTGTGGGTGGCTGGTGGGTGAGTGCCTGGCTGTGTGATCGTCACCTCCGCGGCAAGCCTGCACCAAATATCTTAGGCTTGTTCTGGAGGTGGGGGGCGTTGGCGTTGTCAACATGGAGATATCTCCTCCACCTGCACCCAGCCACCCACACACGGACACACACACACAGACACACGCACACACACACACACAGACACACAGAGGCACACAGACACACAGACACACACACAGACACACAGACACACGCACACACACACACGCACACACACACACACAGACACACACACAGTGAGGCACACAGACACACAGACACACACACACACAGACACACACACACAGACACACACAAAGACAAAGATCCCCCGTATAGCCTTAACAGACTGTAGGAAGTGCTGTTAGCGAGCACCTATGAAGGCCGGAACGGCACACGAGGGGGTGGGTGGCCAGCACCACGCCCGACCGCCTTTGTCTCCCCAGTGGCGATGTTTACACACCGCACCAGGTACTCATTTAGGCTGAGTCTACCTAGGGGAGGCCCGGGACCGGTTCAGATAATCGTCACTGGTGTTGGCCGTGAGCGGGAATCGAACTCGGGTCGCCGGGTTCAGAGCGCAGCGCTAACCACTAACCACCGCTACACACACACACAGACACACAGACACACACACACACACAGACACACACAGAGACCCACAGACACACACAGACACACACACACACAGACACACAGACACACACACAGACACTAGAGACACACACAGAGACCCACAGCACACACACACAGACACACAGACACACACAGACACACACACACACACAGACAGACACACAGACACACACACAGACACACAGACACAGACACACACAGACACACACACACAGACACACACAGACCACACACAGACACACACACACACACAGACACNGAGACACACACACACACAGACACACACAGACACACACACAGCCACCCACCTTGAGCAGGGCACCGTCCGTGCCGTACAGCGCTCCGTCCACGCCGTGTGACAGCAAGGCACACACACACACAGACACGCACAGAGACACACACACACAGAGACACACACACACACACAGACACACACAGACACACACACAGACACACACAAACACACACACACAGAGACACACACACAGACACACACACACAGCCACACACCTTGAGCAGGGCACCGTCCGTGCCGTACAGCGCTCCGTCCACGCCGTGTGACAGCAAGGCCACCACGGTGGCGTCCGCCCTCGGTGCTCGGAGCGCGCCGAGAACGCTCGCAGGGAGCGCTCCATCTCCTGCGGACGTCACCATCACCACCATCACAATCATCATCATCATCGTCAACATCATCGTCATCAACATCATCATCATCACCACCATCATCATCATCACCGTCATCATCATCTTCGGTGCTTGGAGCGCGCCGAGAACGCTCGCAGGGAGCGCTCCATCTCCTGCGGGACGTCACCATCACCACCATCATCAACATCACCGTCATCAACATCATCAACATCAATACCATCACCACCACCATCATCAACATCACCATCGCCACCATCAGCACCACCATCATCATCAACGTCACCGCCATCACCACCACCATCATCACCATCAACATCACCATCATCATCACCATCATCATCATCATCGTCACATCATCACCACCATCATCATCACCATCGTCACCACCATCACCATCATCACTATCGTCACCATCATCGCCATCAACATCACCATCATCACCATCACCAT
Source organism: Lethenteron camtschaticum (assembly GCA_018977245.1). Classification (NCBI taxonomy): domain Eukaryota; kingdom Metazoa; phylum Chordata; class Hyperoartia; order Petromyzontiformes; family Petromyzontidae; genus Lethenteron; species Lethenteron camtschaticum. The sequence continues at coordinate 22,632 of WFAB01002166.1, forward strand.
CATCACCATGCACCACCATCATCACCATCACCATCAATACCATCACCACCACCATCATCATCAACATCGTCATCATCGTCATCATCGTCATCATCGTCATCATCGTCATCATCGTCATCGTCATCATCATCATCGTCATCATCGTCATCATCATCGTCATCATCGTCATCATCGTCATCATCATCGTCATCATCGTCATCATCATCGTCATCATCGTCATCATCATCGTCATCATCATCGCCATCATCAACATCATCATCATCACCATCATCATCATCATCATCATCGTCATCACCATCGCCATCATCGACATCATCATCATCGTCATCACCATCATCAACATCTTCATCGTCATCATCATCGTCATCATCGCCATCATCGTCACCATCGTCATCATCATCGTCATCATCATCGTCATCATCATCACCATCATCATCGTCACCATCAACATCATCACCACCGTCATCATCATCACCATCATCACCGTCATCATCATCACCACCATCAATATCATCACCATCGTCATCATCGTCATCACCATCATCACCATCACCATCATCAACACCACCACCATCACCACCATCATCATCACTACCACCACCACCACCATCATCATAACCACCATCACCACCATCACCACTATCACCACCATCATCACCATCATCATCAACACCACCACCATCACCACTATCATCATCACCACCACCATCATCATCACCACCATCATCATCACCATCATCATCACCATCATCATCATCACCACCATCATCACCATCATCACCACCACCACCATCACCACCACGCATCACCATCATCACTATCATCATCACCACCACCACCACCACCATCATCATCACCACCATCACCATCACCACCATCACCACTATCATCATCACCACCATCACCATCATCACCACCATCACCATCACCACCACCACCACCACCATCACCATCATCACCACCATCATCATCACCACCATCACCACCACCACCACCACCATCACCACCACCATCACCACCACCACCACCACCACCCCCCCCCCGCCCCACCTTTGCCGTGAGGTCGTGTTCCTCCTCTACGAGGAATCCGAGCTGCCCGAGGAGCTCCCCGAGACGACGGACATCGACGTCGCCGCCCGCCCGTTCGTCAAGCTCAGCAGAGCCCGGGAACTTAACGTTACTCATCAGCAGTGCCAGGCCACGATCGCCTCCATCCTGTAGGCCTGCGGGCATCACGCAGAGAGAGACACACAGAGAGAGAGACACTCATCAGCAGCGTCAGCAGCGTCACCACCACCACCACCACCACCACCACCCCCCCCCCCCACCACCACCCCACCACCCCCCCACCANCCCACCANCCCCCACCCCACCACCACCACCACCACCACCCCGCCCCCACCACCACCACCCCCGCCCCCACCACCACCACCCCCACCGCCACCACCACCACCACCAACACCGCCCCACCGCCACCACCCCGACCACCACCACCACCCCACCCCCCCACCACCACCCCCCCCCCCCCCCACCACCCCCACCCCCACCACTACCCCCACCCCACCACCACCCCAACCCCAACCACCATCACCACCACCACCCCACCGCCACCACCACCCCACCGCCACCACCACCACCTCCACCCCCACCCCACCACCCCATCACCACCACCCCACCACCACCACCACCCCACCCCCACCACCCCACCACCACCCCACCCCACCACCCCACCACCACCACCACCCCCACCACCCCNACCCCCCCCACCCCACCACCCCCANCACNACCCCCCCCCCCCCACCCCACCACCANCCCCACCACCCCCACCNACCACCACCACCACCACCCCCCCCCACCCCCACCACCCCCACCCCCCACCCCACCACCACCCAACCCCCACCACCACCCCACCACCACCACCACCGCCCCCACCGCCCCCACCAGCCCACCGTCACCACCACCACCACCACCATCACCCCACCACCACCACCACCCCACCACCACCACCACCCCACCACCACCACCCCCACCACCACCACCACCACCACCANCCCCACCACCACCACCACCCCACCTCCACCACCACCACCACCACCACCTCCACCACCTCCACCACCACCACCCACCACACCACCACCACCACCACCACCAACCCCTCCATATCCACCACCACCACCACCACCACCACCACCACCACCACCACCTCCACCACCACCACCACCACCTCCACCACCACCTCCACCACCACCACCACCACCACCTCCACCACCACCTCCACCCCCACCATCCTCACGACCCCACCACCACCACCACCACCCCACCACCACCACCACCACCACCACCTCCACCACCACCACCACCACCACCAC
>WFAB01002166.1:30000-54659 GCA_018977245.1 Lethenteron camtschaticum
ACCCACCCACCCACCCACTCACCCCACCACTCACCCACCACCCACCACCCACCACCCACTCACTCACCACTCACCCACCCACCCACTCACCACCACCCACCACTCACCCACCCACCCACCCACCACTCACCCACCCACCACTCACTCACCACCCACTCACCACCACTCACCCACCCACCCACTCACCCACCCACCACCCACTCACCACCCACCACTCACCCACTCACTCACTCACCCACCCACCCACTCACTCACTCACCCACCCACCCACCCACCCACTCACCCACCCACTACACCCACCCACTCACCTACCCACCCACCCACTCACTCACCCACTCACCACCACTCACCCACTCACTCACCCACTCACTCACTCATCCATCGATCACTCAATCACTCACCCACCCACCCACCCACTCACTCACTAACCCACCCACCCACCACCCACCAACTCACTCACCCACCCACCACTCACTCACCCACCCACCCACCCACCCACNAATCACTCACCACCACCCACCCACCACTCACCCACCCACCACTCACCACCCACCCACTCACTCACCACTCACCANCACTCACCACCTCTCACCACTCACCACCCACCACTCCACCACCCACCCACTCACTCACCACTCACCACCACCCACTCACCCACCACCACCCACCCACCACTCACCACTCACCCACTCACCACCACTCACACTCACCACCCACCACCACCCACTCACCCACCCACCCAACCACCCCTCACCCACCCACCACCACTCACTCACCCCCACTCACTCACCACTCACCCACTCANCCACCCACTCACCCAACCCCCACTCACCCACCCACCCACTCACTCACTCACCCACCCACTCACTCACTCACCCACTCACCCACCCACTCACCACCACCANCCACCCACCCACTCCCCACCACCCACNCACTCACTCACTACCCACCCACTCATCACTCACTNACCACTCACACCNACCACTCACTCANCCACTCACCCACCTACCCACTCACTCANCCACCCACCCACTCACANCCACCTACCACTCCTCACTCACCANCCACCACCACTCACTCACCCACTCACTCACTCACTCACCCACATCACCCACCCACCCACCTCACTCACCCACCCACTCACTCACTCACCACACATCCACTCACCANCCACCCACCACCANCCACCCACCCACCACCCACTCACCCACCCACCCACCCACTCACCCACCCACCCACCCACTCACCACTCACTCACCTCTATATCCTCCTTCAGCTCTGGGTCAGATTTTTCANCCACAAGACGTCAAGGACATCGCCGGAACCACTCCTGGATCAGCCGCACAGTTCTTTCTCAGCGCCTCCCGCCTCTGCTCCANCTCCCACCGGACNTTCCACGCGGAGCCGTCATCAGCAACAGCAGAATCACTCACAGCAGCAACACAGAATCAGCGCGGCACAGAAACACAGAATCATCAACAGCAGAATCATCGACAGCAGCAACAGCAGAATCAGCAACAGCAGAATCACAGCACAGCCAACATCACTGCTTAACCTGGGGTGTACACCCCTAGCGTGCAAGGTGGCGCTTATACTACTCGAATATATACTACACTATACACTACACTATACACTACACTACTATAAACACTATACACTACACTACTAACACAACTATAGACTACACTACACACTACACTACTATACACTACACACTACACTACTATACACTATACACACACTATACACTCACTATACACTACACTATACACNCACTATACACTACACACGTACACTATACACTACACTATACAATACACTATACACTACACTAACACTACACTACTATACACTCCTAAACACTACACTATACACTACTATACATTACACCACTATTCCCACACACTACACACTACACTACACTATACACTACACACTATACACTACACCCACTGCACTATACACTACACACACTACACTACACACTACACTATACACTACACTATACACTACACACTACACTATACACTACACTACTATACACGAGGCATCGTAATCATCATCAGCTCCAGTCTGATTCATCACCACCACCAACAACAGCACCGTTCTGCCACCAAGTGGCGGTGACGTCACCACGCCACCGTGCCAGGCTAGGTGCCTTTGAGGCGTATCACTGAAATGCCAGGCTCGCTGGCAGGAGGTCATGGGTCATACACAGCAGGTGCCATGGGTTGACTGCTGTGCCAGGCTAGGTGCAGGAGGAGGTCACGGGACAGACCCAGCAGGTGCCATGGGTTGACTGCTGTGCCAGGCTAGGTGCAGGAGGTCACGGGGCAGACCCAGCAGGGCCATGGGTTGATCTGCTGTGCCAGGCAGGTGCAGGAGGAGGTCACGGGACAGACCCAGCAGGTGCCATGGGTTGACTGCTGTGCCAGCTAGGTGCAGGAGGAGGTCACGGGACAGACCCAGCAGGTGCCATGGGTTGACTGCTGTGCCAGGCTAGGTGCAGGAGGTCACGGGGCAGACCCAGCAGGTGCCATGGGTTGACTGCTGTGCCAGGCTAGGTGCAGGAGGAGGTCACGGGACAGACCCAGCAGGTCCATTGGTTGACTGCTGTGCCAGGCTAGGTGCAGGAGGAGGTCACGGACAGACCCAGCAGGTGCCGTGGGTTGACTGCTGTGCCAGACTAGGTGCATGAGGAGGTCACGGGACAGACCCAGCAGGTGCCGTGGGTTGACTGCTGTGCCAGGCTAGGTGCAGGAGGAGGTCACGGGACAGACCCAGCAGGTGCTATGGGTTGACTGCTGTGCCAGGCTAGGTGCAGGAGGAAGTCAAGGGACAGACCCTGCAGGTACCATGGGTTGACTGCTGTGCCAGGCTAAGTGCAGGAGGAGTTCACGGGACAGACCCAGCAGATGCCATCGGTTGACTGCTGTGCCAGGCTAGGTGCAGAGGAGGTCACGGGACAGACCAGCAGGTGCCATGGGTTGACTGCTGTGCCAGGCTAGGTGCAGGAGGAGTCACGTGACAGACCCAGCGGGTGCCATGGGTTGACTGCTGTGCCAGGCTAGGTGCAGAGGTCACGGGACAGGCCCAGCCACACACACAAAACAAAGATCCCCGTGTAGCCTTAACAGACTGTAGGAGCAAGTGCTGTTAGCGAGCACCTATGAAGGCCGGGGCCTGGTCCTCCTGCGGGGTCTGGGGCGCCTTTCGCGGCAGCGGAACTAGGAAAAGCGTAAGGCCTTTCAGGCTTTGCTCTGTCTCACACGGAGACCCACAGATTCGCCACACACAGAGACCCACAAACTCACCACACACAGAGACCCATAGACACATCACGCAGAGACCCATAGATTCACCGTTAAACTAACAACNACTAAAAAGTTACGGTCTTTATTGTATTCGGCCGCCTCGGCCTTGGTCCCTCTTGCGGGTTCTGGGGCGCCTTTCGCGGCAGCGGAACTAGGAAAGACGGAAGGCCTACTAGGCTCCACTCTGTCTCACACGGAGATCAATAGACTCACTACGCAGAGACCCACAGACTCACACAGAGACCCATAGACTCACCACAGAGACCCAGAGACCACAGACTCACCACACAGACACCCACAGACTCACCACACGAGACCCACAGACTCACCACACAGACCCACAGACTGCACCACACAGACGACCCACAGACTCACCACACACACCACACTCACCACACAGAGACCCACAGACTCACCACACAGACTCACACACAGACACAGACTCACCACACACACCCACACTCACTCACACAGAGACCCACAGACTCACACACAGGCAGACCCACAGACTCACCANCACACACAGAGACCACAGACTCACCANACAGACCCACAGACTCACCACACAGACACAGACTCACCACACNGACANACACAGAGACCCACAGACTCACCACACAGAGACCCACAGACTCACCACACAGACACNGAGACCACAGACTCACCACACAGAGACCCACAGACTCACCACACAGATACCCACAGACAGCCACCACTCACCACACTCACCACACAGAGACACAGAGACCCACAGACTCACCACACAGTGACCCACAGACTCACCACACAGACACCCACAGACTCACCACACAGATACCCACAGACAGCCACCACTCACCCACTCACCCACAGAGACCCACAGACTCACCACACAGACCCACAGACTCACCACACAGACACCCACAGACAGCCACACTCACCAAACTCACCACACAGAGACACAGAGACCCACAGACTCACCACACAAGACCCACAGACTCACCACACAGAGACCCACAGACTCACCACACTAAGACCCACAGACTCACCACACAGAGACCCAGAGACCCACAGACTCACCACACAGAGACCCACAGCACAGACTCACCACACAGAGACCCACAGACTCACCACACAGAGACACACAGACTCACCACACAGAGATACAGAGACCCACAGACTCACCACACAGAGACCCAGAGACCCACAGACTCACCACAGACACCACACAGAGACCCACAGACACCCACACAGACCCACAGACTCACCACACAGAGACCCACAGACTCACCACACAGAGACCCACAGACTCACCACACAGAGACCCACAGACTCACCACACAGAGACCCACAGACTCACCACACAGAGACCCACAGACTCACCACACAGAGACCCAGACTCACCACACAGAGACCCCAGACTCACCACACAGAGACCAGACTCACCACACAGAGACCACAGACTCACCACACAGAGACCCAGACTCACCACAGAGACCCACAGACTCACCACACAGACACCCACAGACCCACACTCACCACACAGAGACCCAGACACCCACAGACTCACCACAGACACCACACAGAGACCCACAGACCCACAGACTCACCACACAGAGACACAGACACCCAGACTCACCACAGACACCACACAGACACCCACAGACACCACAGACACCCACAGACACCNCACAGACACCCACAGACACCACACAGACACCCACAGACTCACCACACAGAGACACACACAGACTCACCACAGAAACACCCACAGAAACACCAACAGACTCACCACAGACTCACCACACAGACACCCACAGACTCACCACAGACTCACCACACAGACACCCACACACTCACCACACAGACACCACACAGAGACCCACAGACTCACCACACTCACCACACACTCACCACACTCACCACACTCACTCCCGCCTTTTTATCCACTCACCTTTGGCAGTGATGTGAATGAGCCGGGCTTGGCCTGGGTGTTGGAAAGCTTAACGGCTTAGAGCAAACACCGCGTTCAAAATCATCACCTCGTAGCTAATGAAACCATCAACAATCATCAACACAAACAACAACAAACAACAACAACAACAGCAGCTGTTCCTGTTGATGTTTCGAGGACCTTTTCAAATTTCCTAGCGAGGCCCCAAAGTCAAAAGTTTCTCTCGCCGCTAACCGCCCCCGGGGCGCTCTCAACGTGCGCCGCATGACGGAGGCCCTATTGCTTCGGTGCCCTCGGGCGTTTTGCGAACGTTGAATTGATGCGATTGCGTCACGGGTCGCGAGACCACGCCCCTCCCCTCCCCATCCGTCAATCATTAGTCTCATGATTATTCATGAGGAGGAAGTGACGTCACGGGTCGCGAGACACGCCCCTCCCTTCGCCATCCATCAATCATTAGTCTCATGATTATTCATGAGGAGGAAGTGACGTCACGGGTCGCGAGACCATGCCCTCTCGCGCTTCCTCCTCATGAATATTCATGAGGAGGAAGTGACGTCACGGGTCGCGAGACCACGCCCTCTCGCGCTTCCTCCTCATGAATATTCATGAGGAGGAAGTGACGTCGCGGGTCGCGAGACCACGCCCTCCCGCACCTTCTCCTCATGAATATTCATGAGAAGGAAGTGACGTCACGGGTCGCGAGACCGCGCCCTCCCGCACCTTCTCCTCATAAATATTCATGAGGAGGAAGTGACGTCACGGGTTGCGAGACCACGCCCTCCCGCACCTTCTCCTCATGAATATTCATGAGGAAGTGACGTTAGGGGTCGCGAGACCACGCCCTCACGCACCTTCTCCTCATGAATATTCATGAGGAGGAAGTGACGTCACGGGTCGCGAGACCACGCCCTCCCGCGCCTTCTCCTCATGAATATTCATGAGGAGGAAGTGACGTCACGGGTCGCGAGACCACGCCCTCCCGCGCCTTCTCCTCATGAATATTCATGAGGAGGAAGTGACGTCACGGGTCGCGAGACCACGCCCTCACGCGCCTTCTCCTCATGAATATTCATGAGGAGGAAGTGACGTCACGGTCGCGAGACCACGCCCTCCGCACCTTCTCCTCATGAATATTCATGAGGAGGAAGTGACGTCACGGGTCGCGAGACCACGCCCTCCCGCGCCTTCTCCTCATGAATATTCATGAGGAGGAAGTGACGTCACGGGTCGCGAGACCACGCCCTCCCGCACCTTTCCTCATGAATATTCATGAGGAGGAAGTGACGTCACGGGTCGCGAGACACGCCCTCCCGCACCTTCTCCTCATGAATATTCATGAGGAGGAAGTGACGTTACGGGTCGCGAGACCACGCCCTCCGCGCCTTCTCCTCATGAATATTCATGAGGAGGAAGTGACGTCACGGGTCGCGAGACCACGCCCTCCCGCGCCTTCTCCTCATGAATATTCATGAGGAGGAAGTGACGTCACGGGTCGCGAGACCACGCCCTCCCGCACCTTCTCCTCATGAATATTCATGAGGAGGAAGTGACGTTACGGGTCGCGAGACCACGCCCTCACGCGCCTTCTCCTCATGAATATTCATGAGGAGGAAGTGACGTCACGGGTCGCGAGACCACGCCCTCCCGCGCCTTCTCCTCATGAATATTCATGAGGAGGAAGTGACGTCACGGGTCGCGAGACCACGCCCTCACGCACCTTCTCCTCATGAATATTCATGAGGAGGAAGTGACGTCACGGGTCGCGAGACCACGCCCTCCCGCGCCTTCTCCTCATGAATATTCATGAGGAGGAAGTTGCGTCACGGTCGCGAGACCACGCCCTCCCGCACCTTCTCCTCATGAATATTCATGAGGAGGAAGTGACGTCACGGGTCGCGAGACCACGCCCTCCCGCGCCTTCTCCTCATGAATATTCATGAGGAGGAAGTGACGTCACGGGTCGCGAGACCACGCCCTCCCGCGCCTTCTCCTCATGAATATTCATGAGGAGGAAGTGACGTCACGGGTCGCGAGACCACGCCCTCCCGCACCTTCTCCTCATGAATATTCATGAGGAGGAAGTGACGTTACGGGTCGCGAGACCACGCCCTCACGCGCCTTCTCCTCATGAATATTCATGAGGAGGAAGTGACGTCACGGGTTGCGAGACCACGCCCTCCCGCGCCTTCTCCTCATGAATATTCATGAGGAGGAAGTGACGTCACGGGTCGCGAGACCACGCCCTCCCGCACCTTTTCCTCATGAATATTCATGAGGAGGAAGTGACGTCACGGGTCGCGAGACCACGCCCTCCCGGACCTTCTCCTCATGAATATTCATGAGGAGGAAGTGACGTTAGGGGTCGCGAGACCACGCCCTCACGCACCTTCTCCTCATGAATATTCATGAGGAGGAAGTGACGTCACGGGTCGCGAGACCACGCCCTCCCGCGCCTTCTCCTCATGAATATTCATGAGGAGGAAGTGACGTCACGGGTCGCGAGACCACGCCCTCCCGCGCCTTCTCCTCATGAATATTCATGAGGAGGAAGTTGCGTCACGGGTCGCGAGACCACGCCCTCCCGCACCTTCTCCTCATGAATATTCATGAGGAGGAAGTGACGTCACGGGTCGCGAGACCACGCCCTCCCGCACCTTCTCCTCATGAATATTCATGAGGAGGAAGTGACGTCACGGGTCGCGAGACCACGCCCTCCCGCACCTTTTCCTCATGAATATTCATGAGGAGGAAGTGACGTCACGGGTCGCGAGACCACGCCCTCCCGGACCTTCTCCTCATGAATATTCATGAGGAGGAAGTGACGTTACGGGTCGCGAGACCACGCCCTCACGCACCTTCTCCTCATGAATATTCATGAGGAGGAAGTGACGTCACGGGTCGCGAGACCACGCCCTCCCGCGCCTTCTCCTCATGAATATTCATGAGGAGGAAGTGACGTCACGGGTCGCGAGACCACGCCCTCCCGCGCCTTGTCCTCATGAATATTCATGAGGAGGAAGTGACGTCACGGGTCGCGAGACCACGCCCTCCGCGCCTTCTCCTCATGAATATTCATGAGGAGGAAGTGACGTCACGGGTCGCGAGACAACGCCCTCCCGCGCCTTCTCCTCATGAATATTCATGAGGAGGCAGTGACGTCACGGGTCGCGAGACCACGCCCTCCCGCACCTTCTCCTCATGAATATTCATGAGGAGGAAGTGACGTCACGGGTCGCGAGACCACGCCCTCCCGCGCCTTCTCCTCATGAATATTCATGAGGAGGAAGTGACGTCACGGGTCGCGAGACCACGCCCTCCCGCACCTTCTCCTCATGAATATTCATGAGAATGAAGTGACGTCACGGGTCGCGAGACCACGCCCTCCCGCGCCTTCTCCTCATGAATATTCATGAGGAGGAAGTGACGTCACGGGTCGCGAGACCACGCCCTCCCGCGCCTTGTCCTCATGAATATTCATGAGGAGGAAGTGACGTCACGGTAGTGAGACCACGCCCTCCCGCGCCTTGTCCTCATGAATATTCATGAGGAGGAAGTGACGTCACGGGTCGCGAGACCACGCCCTCCCGCACCTTCTCCCATGAATATTCATGAGGAGGAAGTGACGTCACGGGTAGTGAGACCACGCCCTCCGCGCCTTGTCCTCATGAATATTCATGAGGAGGAAGTGACGTCACGGGTCGCGAGACCACGCCCTCCCGCACCTTCTCCTCATGAATATTCATGAGGAGGAAGTGACGTCACGGGTCGCGAGACCACGCCCTCACGCGCCTTCTCCTCATGAATATTCATGAGGAGGAAGTGACGTCACGGGTCGCGAGACCACGCCCTCCCGCACCTTCTCCTCATGAATATTCATGAGGAGGAAGTGACGTCACGGGTCGCGAGACCACGCCCTCCCGCGCCTTCTTCTCATGAATATTCATGACGAGGAAGTGACGTCACGGGTCGCGAGACCACGCCCTCCCGCACCNTTTCCTCATGAATATTCATGAGGAGGAAGTGACGTCACGGGTCGCGAGACCACGCCCTCCCGCACCTTCTCCTCATGAATATTCATGAGGAGGAAGTGACGTTACGGGTCGCGAGACCACGCCCTCACGCACCTTCTCCCCATGAATATTCATGAGGAGGAAGTGACGTCACGGGTCGCGAGACCACGCCCTCCCGCGCCTTCTCCTCATGAATATTCATGAGGAGGAAGTGACGTCACGGGTCGCGAGACCACGCCCTCACGCGCCTTCTCCTCATGAATATTCATGAGGAGGAAGTGACGTCACGGGTCACGAGACCACGCCCTCCGCACCTTCTCCTCATGAATATTCATGAGGAGGAAGTGACGTCACGGGTCGCGAGACCACGCCCTCCCGCGCCTTCTCCTCATGAATATTCATGAGGAGGAAGTGACGTCACGGGTCGCGAGACCACGCCCTCCCGCGCCTTCTCCTCATGAATATTCATGAGGAGGAAGTGACGTCACGGGTCGCGAGACCACGCCCTCCCGCACCTTCTCCTCATGAATATTCATGAGGAGGAAGTGACGTTACGGGTCGCGAGACCACGCCCTCACGCGCCTTCTCCTCATGAATATTCATGAGGAGGAAGTGACGTCACGGGTCGCGAGACCACGCCCTCCCGCGCCTTCTCCTCATGAATATTCATGAGGAGGAAGTGACGTCACGGGTCGCGAGACCACGCCCTCCCGCGCCTTGTCCTCATGAATATTCATGAGGAGGAAGTGACGTCACGGGTCGCGAGACCACGCCCTCCCGCGCCTTCTCCTCATGAATATTCATGAGGAGGAAGTGACGTCACGGGTCGCGAGACAACGCCCTCCCGCGCCTTCTCCTCATGAATATTCATGAGGAGGCAGTGACGTCACGGGTCGCGAGACCACGCCCTCCCGCACCTTCTCCTCATGAATATTCATGAGGAGGAAGTGACGTCACGGGTCGCGAGACCACGCCCTCCCGCGCCTTCTCCTCATGAATATTCATGAGGAGGAAGTGACGTCACGGGTCGCGAGACCACGCCCTCCCGCACCTTCTCCTCATGAATATTCATGAGGATGAAGTGACGTCACGGGTCGCGAGACCACGCCCTCCGCGCCTTCTCCTCATGAATATTCATGAGGAGGAAGTTGCGTCACGGGTCGCGAGACCACGCCCTCCCGCGCCTTCTCCTCATGAATATTCATGAGGAGGAAGTGACGTCACGGGTCGCGAGACCACGCCCTCCCGCGCCTTGTCCTCATGAATATTCATGAGGAGGAAGTGACGTCACGGGTAGTGAGACCACGCCCTCCCGCGCCTTGTCCTCATGAATATTCATGAGGAGGAAGTGACGTCACGGGTCGCGAGACCACGCCCTCCCGCACCTTCTCCTCATGAATATTCATGAGGAGGAAGTGACGTCACGGGTAGTGAGACCACGCCTCCCGCGCCTTGTCCTCATGAATATTCATGAGGAGGAAGTGACGTCACGGGTCGCGAGACCACGCCCTCCCGCACCTTCTCCTCATGAATATTCATGAGGAGGAAGTGACGTCACGGGTCGCGAGACCACGCCCTCACGCACCTTCTCCTCATGAATATTCATGAGGAGGAAGTGACGTCACGGGTCGCGAGACCACGCCCTCCCGCACCTTCTCCTCATGAATATTCATGAGGAGGAAGTGACGTCACGGGTCGCGAGACCACGCCCTCCCGCGCCTTCTCCTCATGAATATTCATGAGGAGGAAGTGACGTCACGGGTCGCGAGACCACGCCCTCCCGCACCTTTTCCTCATGAATATTCATGAGGAGGAAGTGACGTCACGGGTCGCGAGACCACGCCCTCCCGCACCTTCTCCTCATGAATATTCATGAGGAGGAAGTGACGTTACGGGTCGCGAGACCACGCCCTCACGCACCTTCTCCTCATGAATATTCATGAGGAGGAAGTGACGTCACGGGTCGCGAGACCACGCCCTCCCGCGCCTTCTCCTCATGAATATTCATGAGGAGGAAGTGACGTCACGGGTCGCGAGACCACGCCCTCACGCGCCTTCTCCTCATGAATATTCATGAGGAGGAAGTGACGTCACGGGTCGCGAGACCACGCCTCCCGCACCTTCTCCTCATGAATATTCATGAGGAGGAAGTGACGTCACGGGTCGCGAGACCACGCCCTCCGCGCCTTCTCCTCATGAATATTCATGAGGAGGAAGTGACGTCACGGGTCGAGAGACCACGCCCTCCCGCGCCTTCTCCTCATGAATATTCATGAGGAGGAAGTGACGTCACGGGTCGCGAGACCACGCCCTCCCGCACCTTCTCCTCATGAATATTCATGAGGAGGAAGTGACGTTACGGGTCGCGAGACCACGCCCTCACGCGCCTTCTCCTCATGAATATTCATGAGGAGGAAGTGACGTCACGGGTCGCGAGACCACGCCCTCCCGCGCCTTCTCCTCATGAATATTCATGAGGAGGAAGTGACGTCACGGGTCGCGAGACCACGCCCTCCCGCACCTTCTCCTCATGAATATTCATGAGGAGGAAGTGACGTCACGGGTCGCGAGACCACGCCCTCCCGCGCCTTCTCCTCATGAATATTCATGAGGAGGAAGTTGCGTCACGGGTCGCGAGACCACGCCCTCCCGCACCTTCTCCTCATGAATATTCATGAGGAGGAAGTGACGTCACGGGTTGCGAGACCACGCCCTCCCGCACCTTCTCCTCATGAATATTCATGAGGAGGAAGTGACGTCACGGGTCGCGAGACCACGCCCTCCCGCACCTTTTCCTCATGAATATTCATGAGGAGGAAGTGACGTCACGGGTCGCGAGACCACGCCCTCCCGGACCTTCTCCTCATGAATATTCATGAGGAGGAAGTGACGTTACGGGTCGCGAGACCACGCCCTCACGCACCTTCTCCTCATGAATATTCATGAGGAGGAAGTGACGTCACGGGTCGCGAGACCACGCCCTCCCGCGCCTTCTCCTCATGAATATTCATGAGGAGGAAGTGACGTCACGGGTCGCGAGACCACGCCCTCCCGCGCCTTCTCCTCATGAATATTCATGAGGAGGAAGTGACGTCACGGGTCGCGAGACCACGCCCTCCCGCGCCTTGTCCTCATGAATATTCATGAGGAGGAAGTGACGTCACGGGTCGCGAGACCACGCCCTCCCGCGCCTTCTCCTCATGAATATTCATGAGGAGGAAGTGACGTCACGGGTCGCGAGACAACGCCCTCCCGCGCCTTCTCCTCATGAATATTCATGAGGAGGCAGTGACGTCACGGGTCGCGAGACCACGCCCTCCCGCAACCTTCTCCTCATGAATATTCATGAGGAGGAAGTGACGTCACGGGTCGCGAGACCACGCCCTCCCGCGCCTTCTCCTCATGAATATTCATGAGGAGGAAGTGACGTCACGGGTCGCGAGACCACGCCCTCCCGCACCTTCTCCTCATGAATATTCATGAGGATGAAGTGACGTCACGGGTCGCGAGACACGCCCTCCCGCGCCTTCTCCTCATGAATATTCATGAGGAGGAAGTTGCGTCACGGGTCGCGAGACCACGCCCTCCCGCGCCTTCTCCTCATGAATATTCATGAGGAGGAAGTGACGTCACGGGTCGCGAGACCACGCCCTCCCGCGCCTTGTCCTCATGAATATTCATGAGGAGGAAGTGACGTCACGGGTAGTGAGACCACGCCCTCCCGCGCCTTGTCCTCATGAATATTCATGAGGAGAAGTGACGTCACGGGTCGCGAGACCACGCCCTCCCGCACCTTCTCCTCATGAATATTCATGAGGAGGAAGTGACGTCACGGGTAGTGAGACCACGCCCTCCCGCGCCTTGTCCTTATGAATATTCATGAGGAGGAAGTGACGTCACGGGTCGCGAGACCACGCCCTCCCGCACCTTCTCCTCATGAATATTCATGAGGAGGAAGTGACGTCACGGGTCGCGAGACCACGCCCTCACGCACCTTCTCCTCATGAATATTCATGAGGAGGAAGTGACGTCACGGGTCGCGAGACCACGCCCTCCCGCACCTTCTCCTCATGAATATTCATGAGGAGGAAGTGACGTCACGGGTCGCGAGACCACGCCCTCCCGCGCCTTCTCCTCATGAATATTCATGAGGAGGAAGTGACGTCACGGGTCGCGAGACCACGCCCTCCCGCACCTTTTCCTCATGAATATTCATGAGGAGGAAGTGACGTCACGGGTCGCGAGACCACGCCCTCCCGCACCTTCTCCTCATGAATATTCATGAGGAGGAAGTGACGTTACGGGTCGCGAGACCACGCCCTCACGCACCTTCTCCTCATGAATATTCATGAGGAGGAAGTGACGTCACGGGTCGCGAGACCACGCCCTCCCGCGCCTTCTCCTCATGAATATTCATGAGGAGGAAGTGACGTCACGGGTCGCGAGACCACGCCCTCACGCGCCTTCTCCTCATGAATATTCATGAGGAGGAAGTGACGTCACGGGTCGCGAGACCACGCCCTCCCGCACCTTCTCCTCATGAATATTCATGAGGAGGAAGTGACGTCACGGGTCGCGAGACCACGCCCTCCCGCGCCTTCTCCTCATGAATATTCATGAGGAGGAAGTGACGTCACGGGTCGCGAGACCACGCCCTCCCGCGCCTTCTCCTCATGAATATTCATGAGGAGGAAGTGACGTCACGGGTCGCGAGACCACGCCCTCCCGCGCCTTCTCCTCATGAATATTCATGAGGAGGAAGTGACGTTACGGGTCGCGAGACCACGCCCTCACGCGCCTTCTCCTCATGAATATTCATGAGGAGGAAGTGACGTCACGGGTCGCGAGACCACGCCCTCCGCGCCTTCTCCTCATGAATATTCATGAGGAGGAAGTGACGTCACGGGTCGCGAGACCACGCCCTCCCGCACCTTCTCCTCATGAATATTCATGAGGAGGAAGTGACGTCACGGGTCGCGAGACCACGCCCTCCCGCGCCTTCTCCTCATGAATATTCATGAGGAGGAAGTTGCGTCACGGGTCGCGAGACCACGCCCTCCCGCACCTTCTCCTCATGAATATTCATGAGGAGGAAGTGACGTCACGGGTTGCGAGACCACGCCCTCCCGCACCTTCTCCTCATGAATATTCATGAGGAGGAAGTGACGTCACGGGTCGCGAGACCACGCCCTCCCGCACCTTTTCCTCATGAATATTCATGAGGAGGAAGTGACGTCACGGGTCGCGAGACCACGCCCTCCCGGACCTTCTCCTCATGAATATTCATGAGGAGGAAGTGACGTTACGGGTCGCGAGACCACGCCCTCACGCACCTTCTCCTCATGAATATTCATGAGGAGGAAGTGACGTCACGGGTCGCGAGACCACGCCCTCCCGCGCCTTCTCCTCATGAATATTCATGAGGAGGAAGTGACGTCACGGGTCGCGAGACCACGCCCTCCCGCGCCTTGTCCTCATGAATATTCATGAGGAGGAAGTGACGTCACGGGTCGCGAGACCACGCCCTCCCGCGCCTTCTCCTCATGAATATTCATGAGGAGGAAGTGACGTCACGGGTCGCGAGACAACGCCCTCCCGCGCCTTCTCCTCATGAATATTCATGAGGAGGCAGTGACGTCACGGGTCGCGAGACCACGCCCTCCCGCACCTTCTCCTCATGAATATTCATGAGGAGGAAGTGACGTCACGGGTCGCGAGACCACGCCCTCCCGCGCCTTCTCCTCATGAATATTCATGAGGAGGAAGTGACGTCACGGGTCGCGAGACCACGCCCTCCCGCACCTTCTCCTCATGAATATTCATGAGGATGAAGTGACGTCACGGGTCGCGAGACCACGCCCTCCCGCGCCTTCTCCTCATGAATATTCATGAGGAGGAAGTTGCGTCACGGGTCGCGAGACCACGCCCTCCCGCGCCTTCTCCTCATGAATATTCATGAGGAGGAAGTGACGTCACGGGTCGCGAGACCACGCCCTCCCGCGCCTTGTCCTCATGAATATTCATGAGGAGGAAGTGACGTCACGGGTAGTGAGACCACGCCCTCCCGCGCCTTGTCCTCATGAATATTCATGAGGAGGAAGTGACGTCACGGGTCGCGAGACCACGCCCTCCCGCGCTTCTCCTCATGAATATTCATGAGGAGGAAGTGACGTCACGGGTCGCGAGACCACGCCCTCCCGCACCTTCTCCTCATGAATATTCATGAGGAGGAAGTGACCCACACAGATTCACACTCACAGAGACCCATAAAGACCCACAGAGACCCATACTCATAGAGACCCACAGAGACTCATAGAGACCCACAGAGACCCATAGAGACCCACAGAGACCCATAGAGACCCACAGAGACCCATAGAGACCACAGAGATTCACACTCACAGAGACCCACAGAGACCCATAGAGACCCACAGAGACCCACAGAGACCCACAGAGACCCATACTCACAGAGACTCACAGAGACCCATAGAGACCCACAGAGACCCATAGATACTCACAGAGACCCACAGACCCACAGAGACCACAGAGACCCATACCCACAGAGACCCATACTCATAGAGACCCACAGAGACCCACAGAGAGACCCATAGAGACCCACAGAGACCCACAGAGACCCATAAGGACCCAGACCCACAGAGACCCACAGAGACCCACTTATAGAGACCCATACTCAGAGACCCAGACACAGAGACCCATACTCACAGAGACCCATAGAGACCCACCGCTACCCATGTTATTTGAGGCTGAGGCGACCTAGAGGCCAGGACCTTCAGATAATCGTCACCGGTGTTGGCCGTGAGTAATCGAACTCGGGTTGCCGGGTTTGTAGCGCAGCGTAGCGACCCACTACACCACAGACAGATTCACACACAGACACACACATAGACACACAGACACACACACAGACAGACACATAGACAGACACATACAGACAGACACACACATAGACACACACACAGACACATACACATCCACATAGACCCACACAGACACACACACACATAGACACAGACACACACAGACAGACACACACACAGACAGACACACAGACATCCACATTGACACACACAGACAGACATACACACACAGACACAGACAACAACAACCGCCATTTGCCACTAAGTGGCGGTGACTCACCACGACGCTTGTGCCAGGCCAAGGCACCTTGAGGCCCGTGAAGTATCTAACGCCCGCTGCAGGAGGTCACGGGACAGACCCAGGGTGCCACGGGTCGACTGACTGAGATACCGAGATGACATAGACACACACACAGACACACAGACACACACACACACAGACACACACAGAACACACACACACACACACACACACACACACACACACACACACACACAGNCACACACACACAGACACACACACACACAGACACACAGACACACACNGACACACACAGACACACACACACACACACCAGACACACACAGNCACACACACACACATTGACACACAGACACACACACTTGAGACACACACACACAGNCACACACAGACACACACACAGTACACACACACAGACACACACAAGACACACACACACGAGACACACACACACCACACACAGACACACACACAACACACACATACACACACACAGCACACACACACACACACAGNCAGACACACACAGACACACACACACACAGNCACACACACAGACACACACACACGTGTAACACTCACATATTTAAAATTGGACTCGCCAATTGCCTTAATGGATTCTCACCAATTACAGGAACTTTGGGAGTTTCCCCAATGGCCTCTGATATGCCGTGATAATGATGCTGATGATGCTGATGATGTTACATTGTTTTTATAGCTTTAATTTGGTCATTTCGAAAACGTTTTTGTTTAGCCGTGTGGGTGTGTTGTGGTAGAGAGTTAGCCTCATAACTTTAATCTGAATTGTCTTAAGGTTGTTATTGTTTGACTTGCATCCCACTGGGATGTTTATTGTGCACGCAGCGTTGAAATGTGGTGCTTTTCCTGGAAGGCTTTTGCTGNTTTTTTTTTTCCAGGATTTTTCTGCGTTGTCATTTTAAGATGTTTCTTGTTCATGTTTTTGGTTGTTGCGGTTGCATCCTGAGTCAAGAGCCGCATGGCTCACAGGGTTATACCGAATAGATGAAGCCAAGGCCGTAATTATAATAGAAATTATGGACACACAGACCCCCAATATTCAAATATACTCAAAATGCCCCTCCCAAATATATTGCTATCAAATAGATTTCTGTTTTTTCCTTCTTGGTTCTATCGGTAAAGTCACGTAGAAGGGAAATAATTAAATAATAAAAATAAAACATAATAAAATTGTATTCTGCGTGACTTTACCGAAAGAACCAAGAAGATGAATGAATGCCTGCAGTTACGAAAGCTTTAAATCGAAATTTAGATTGCTGTTGATACGATTGTGGTTATGGTTGTACTTGATGAATCCCTAATCTCTGCCGTTACTTACAATGAAACAATAAATTGTAAAATAAAGAAAAACAGAGCAGTGTAATACAATTTCGATTGAAAGCTTCTTTCGTGACTGCAGGGATTCATCTTCTTGGTTCTTTCGGTAAAGTCACGAAGAAGGGAAATAATAAAATAATAGAAATTAAACATAATAAAATTTCGATGTAAAGCTTTCGTGACTGCAGGGGTTCATCTTCTTGGTTCTTTCGTAACGTCATCACGTAGAAGGGAAATAATAAAATAATGAAATAAAACATAATAAAATAATCTTCTTGGTTCTTTCGGTAAAGTCATCACGTAGAAGGGAAGTAATAAAATAATAAATATAAAACATAATAAAATAATATAATACAATAAAACTATATAATGTAATAAAATAAAATAATACAATAATATTGTCGTGTTGATATTTAAATAATATTGTTTTTCGATTGAAAGCTTTCGTGACTGCAGGGATTCATCTTCTTGGTTCTTTCGGTAAAGTCACGAAGAAGGGAAGTAATTAAATAATAAAAATAAAACATAATGAAATAATCTTCTTGGTTCTTTCGGTAAAGTCACGTAGAAGGGAAATAATAAAATAATAAAAAAAAACATCATAAATAATTCCACGACGTTTCGGCCACAACGCAAGCAGCCGTCCTCAGGTGAAGAACAGGTCTGTCGGAAAGACAGCGTCTCATTCAGACGTCTCATTCAGACGCTGTCTTTCCGACAGACCTGGTCTTCACCTGAGGACGGCTGCTTGCGTTGTGGCCGAAACGTCGTGAGAATTATTTTATTATGTTTTATTTTATTATTTTATTGCTTCCCTTCTACGTGACTTTACCGAAAGAATCAAGAAGACAGTGTAATACAATATACACTATTAGACATTGTTGTTAAACATAAATAAAAAGTCCATCCTATGTGTTCGTGAATTTTTTTCATATTTTAAGCAGGAAATGGCAGGAAATGAGTTTTCAAATTTAGATATTTTTTTTCCGCCCGCCTGATGTTAACTACCTCGCCTGGTACGCAGGAGGTCGTGGGTTCGATCTGATGAGATGTTAACTACCTCGCCTGGTACACAGGAGGTCGTGGGTTCGATCTGATGAGATGTTAACTACCTCGCCTGGTACGCAGGAGGTCGTGGGTTCGATCCACGACCCTGATGAGATGTTAACTACCTCGCCTGGTACACAGGAGGTCGTGGGTTCGATCTGATGAGATGTTGACTACCTCGCCTGGTCTACAGGAGGTCGTGGGTTCGATCCCGACCCTGATGAGATGTTACTACCTCGCCTGGTACACAGGTCGTGGGTTCGATCTGATGAGATGTTACTACCTCGCCTGGTACGCAGGAGGTCGTGGTTCGATCCGACCCTGATGAGATGTTTACTACCTCGCCTGGTCTACAGGAGGTCGTGGTTCGATCCCGACCCTGATGAGATGTTGACTACCTCGCCTGGTCTACAGGAGGTCGTGGTTCGATCCCGACCCTGATGAGATGTTTACTACCTCGCCTGGTCTACAGGAGTCGTGAGTTCGATCCCGACCCTAATGAAATGTTAACTACCTCGCCTGGTCTACAGGAAGTCGTGGGTTCGATCCCGACCCTGATGAGATGTTGACTACCTCGCCTGGTCTACAGGAGGTCGTGGGTTCGATCCCGACCCTGATGAGATGTTAACTACCTCGCCTGGTCTACAGGAGGTCGTGGGTTCGATCCCGACCCTGATGAGATGTTAACTACCTCGCCAGGTCTACAGGAGGTCGTGGGTTCGATCACGACCCTGACGACACCTATAGCATTAGCAGCAATAGTATTTTTTTAGGGTTTACAAGCTGGACCAGTCCAGCCCAGGCCAAACCAGTCCAGTCCACTAAGTGAGCACAATCGAATCAAGCCTCACTATCGGTTGTCGCTTTGGTATTGGGAGAGTGTTTACAAGCTGGGCCGGTCCAGCCAGTCCAGTCCAATAAGTGAGCCTCGATAGCATCAGCAACATTAGTACTGTCATAGTGGTTACAAGCTGGGCCAGTCCACAGCCCAGGCCAAACCAGTCCAGTCCACTAAGTGAGCCTCAGTCGAATCAGCTGCACTATCGGTTGTCGCTTTGGTATTGGAGATTGGTTACAAGCTGGGCCGGTCGAGGCCAATCCAGTCCAATAAGTGAGCCTCGATAGCATCAGCAACATTAGTACTGTCATAGTGGTTACAAGCTGGGCCAGTCCAGCCGAGACCAATACAGTCCAGTCCAGTAAGTGAGCCTCAATAGCATCAGCAGCATTAGTACTGTCATAGTGGTTACAAGCTGGGCCAGTCCACAGCCCAGGCCAAACCAGTCCAGTCCAGTAAGTGAGCCTAAATAGAATCAGCTGCACTATCGGTTGTCGCTTTGGTATTGGGAGAGTGTTTACAAGCTGGGCCGGTCCAGGCCAGTCCAGTCCAATGAGTGAGCATCTGTAGCATCAGCAGCATTAGTACTGTCATAGTGGTTACAAGCTGGGCCAGTCCACAGCCAGGACATCCCAGTCCAGTAAGTGAGCCTCAATAGCATCAGCAGCATTAGTACTGTCATAGCAATTACAAGCTGGGCGAACCCAGCGTAGGCCAACCCACTCCTGTCCAGTAAGTGAGCCTCTGTAGCATCAGCAGCATTAGTACTGTCATAGTGGTTACAAGCTGGGCCAGTCCATAGCCCAGGACACCAGTCCAATAAGTGAGCCTCTGTAGCATCAGCAGCATTAGTACTGTCATAGCGATTACAAGCTGGGCGAGCCCAGCGCAGGCCCACCCACTCCTGTCCAGTAAGTGAGCCTCTTGTGTTTAATGATCTGTTTGCGCGAGACGCTGCAAATAGCGCCGTGTTTAGACCATCGTGGGACAGACAATTAGCGTCGGCGTTGAAAAACATCATCAGCGTCAGTGGCGTCAGTTACTAATCAACAGCAGTAGGCATCAGCAGTAGCAGCATCATCAGCAGCAGTAGTTGGTCGCACAAGTATTGGATAGAGCTACAAGCTGGGCCAGGTCCAGGCAAGTCCAGTCCAATAAGTGAGCCTCTACAGCATCAGCAGAATTATTAGAATCGGACAGGAATTTACAAGCTGGGCCAGCTCAGCGCAGGTTAGCGCAGTCCAGTCCAGTGAGTGAGCCTCTGTAGAATCGTCATCATTATTAATATTGGACAAGGGATTTACAAGCTGGGCCAACCCCGCCAGTCCAGTCCAGTGAGTGAGCCTCTGCAGAATCGTCATCATTATTAATATTGACAAGCTGGGCCAGCTCAGCGCAGGTTAGCGCAGTCCAGTCCAGTAAGTGAGCCTCTGTAGAATCATCATCATTGGACANGGATTTACAAGCTGGGCCAGCACAGCGCAGGTTAGCGCAGTCCAGTCCAGTAAGTGAGCCTCTGTAGAATCGTCATCATCATCAGTATTGGACAAGAATTTACAAGCTGGGCCAGCACGGCCAGTCCAGTCCAGTAAGTGAGCCTCTGTAGAATCGTCATCATCATCAGTATTGAACAAGAATTTACAAGCTGGGCCAGCACGGCCAGTCCAGTCCAGTAAGTGAGCCTCTGTAGAATCGTCATCATCATCAGTATTGGACAAGAATTTACAAGCTGGGCCAGCACGGCCAGTCCAGTCCAGTAAGTGAGCCTCTGTAGAATCGTCATCATCATCAGTATTGGACAAGAATTTACAAGCTGGGCCAGCACGGCAAGTCCAGTCCAGCGAGTGAGCCTCGCGTGTTGGATGAGCCGCTGCGGGCAGCTGCTGAGAGGCGCCCGTGCCAGGCTCGGTGTCACACTCAGGGGACTCGGTCGATTCATCTCCACGAGCTTTGCACTGCTGCGCCATCTGGCGGTGAGGCCGGCCCCGTCTCTCCGTGTCCACGCGGGGGAGAAACTCGTGCTGTGGGCTGATTGTGGTGGTGGTGGAGGTGATGGTGGTGGTGATGATGGTGGTGGAGATGGGGGTGGTGGTGGTGGTGATGGTGGTGATGGTAGTGTGGTGGTGATGGTGGTGGAGGTGATGATGGTGGTGGTGATGATGATGATGGTGGTGGTGGTGATGATGATGATGGTGGTGATGGTGGTGGAGGTGATGATGGTGATGGTGATGGTGGTGATGATGGTGATGATGGTGGTGATGATGGAGATGGTGGTGGTGGTGGTGATGGTGGTGGTGGTGGTGTTGATGGTGGTGGTGATGGTGATGATGGTGGTGATCATGATGATGGTGATGGTGGTGGTGATGGTGGTGGTGATGGTGGTGATGATAATGTTGATGATGATGATGGTGGTGGAGGTGATGATGATGATGGTAATGCTGNATGATCATGGTGATGATGATGGTGGTGATGATGATGATGATGGTGGTGATGATGATGATGGTGNATGATGATGGTGGTGATGATGATGATGGTGATGATGGTGATGATGGTGATGATGATGGTGATGATGATGATGGTGGTGATGCTGCTGATGATGATGTTGCTGATGATACTGATGATGCTAGCTGCTGCTGATGTTGATGCTACTGCTGATGATCATGATGATGATGCTACTAATGATGATGATGCTACTGCTGATGATGATGATGATGCTGCTGATGATGCTGCTGCTGATGATGCTGCTGATGATGCTGCTGCTGCTGATGCTGCTGATGCTGCTGATGATGATGTTGATGCCCGTNTGTGGACAGCGAGGAGCGAGGCGGTCATGCTACTGATGATGATACTGATGATGATACTACTGCTGTTGATGATGATGCTGATACTGATGATGCTGCTGATGATGCTGCTGATGTTGGATGATGCTACTAATGATGCTGCTGATGATGATGCTNNCTGTGCTGATGATGCTGCTGATGATGATTGCACTGCTGTTGATGATGATGCTGATGATGATGATGCTGCTACTGATGATGCTGCTGATGATGATGATCCACCGTTGTGGACAGCGAGGAGGAGGAGGTCATGCTACTGATACTGATGGTGATGCTGCTGCTGATGATGNTGCTGCTACTGAGCTGCTGCTGATGATGATGTTGATGCTGCCCCGTTGTGGACACGAGGAGGAGGAGGTCATGCTACTGATACGATGATGCTGATGATGNTGATGCTACTGATGATGATGCTGCTACTGATGATGCTGATGATGATGTCCGCTGCTGATGATGCTGCTGATGATGATGCTGATGATGCTGCTACTGCTGTTGATGATGCTGATACTAATGATGCTGCTGCTGCTGATGCTGCTGATGATGCTGATGATGATGTTGATGNCCCCCCCCGTCTGTGAACAGCGAGGAGCGAAGAGGTCATGCTACTGATACTGATGATGATTATGCTGCTGATGATGATGCTGCTGCTGTAGCTGATGATGATGCTGCTGATGATGATGATGCTGCTGATGCTGATGATGCTGATGATGATGTTGATGTCTCTCCCCGGTCTGTGGACAGCGAGGAGCGAGGAAGTCATCAACTTTGGACTCGTCTCACGCGATCCCAGTGGGGCCCCATAGCGAGCTCGTAGGGGGCCACGAGGTGGTGGAGGAGGTGGAGGTGGTGGAGGTGGTGGAGGTGGTGGAGGAGGTGGAGGAGGTGGAGGTGGTGAGGAGGTAGAGGGGGTGGAGGTGGAGGTGGAGGTGGAGGAGGAGGTCGTAGGGGCCACAAGGTGGAGGAGGAGGTGGAGGAGGTGGAGGAGGTCGTAGGGGGACGAGGTGGTGGAGGAGGTGGTGGTGGAGGGGGAGGTGGTGGAGGAGGTGGAGGTGGTGGAGGAGGTGGAGGTGAAGGAGGAGGTCGTAGGGGACGATGGTGGAGGAGGAGGTGTAGGAGGCCACGAGGTGGTGGAGGTGGTGGAGGTGGTGGAGGAGATGGTGGAGATGGTGGAGGAGATGGTGAAGGTGGTGGTGGAGGAGGAGGTGGAGGAGATGGTGAAGGTGGAGGAGGTGGTGGAGGAGATGGTGGAGGTGGAGGAGATGGAGGAAGAGGAGGGGGAGGGGGAGGAGGAGGAGGAGGTGGTGAAGGTGGAGAAGGAGATGGTGGAGGAGGGGAGGAGGTGGAGGAGGTGGAGGAAGAGGAGGTGGAGGTGGAAGAGGAGGAGGAGGAGGGAGAGGAGGAGGTGGTGAAGATGGTGGAGGAGATGGTGGAGGTGGAGATGGTGGAGGAGGAGGGAGAGGAGATGGTGGAGGAGGAGGGAGAGGAGGGGGAGGAGGAGGAGGAGGAGGAGGGGTGGAGGAGGTGGTGGTGAAGATGGTGGAGGAGGTGGTGGTGGAGATGGTGGATGAGGAGGGAGAGGAGGGGGAGGAGGTGGAGGAGGTGAGGAGGGGGTGGAGGGGGTGGAGATTCTGCAACAGCTCCATGGAGCTGTTAAGGAGCTTTCTGAGAAGATGCGACGAGATGAGCGGAGAGTTCACACGGAAAGCGTGAGCACGTGGTGGTGGTGGTGGTGGTGGTGGGGGTGGGTGTGGGAGTGGTGGTGGTGGGGGTTGTGGTGGGGTTGTGGTGGTGGTGGGGGTGGGAGTGGGGTGGTGGTGGTGGGAGTGGTGGGGGTGGGAGTGGGGTGGTGGTGGTGGGAGTGGGGGTGGTGGGGGTGGGGGTGGTGGTTGTGGTGGTTGTGGTGGTGGGGGTGGTGGTGGTGGGGGTGGTGGTGGTGGTGGTGATGGTTGTGGTGGGGGTGGTGGTGGTGGGGTTGTGGTGGTGGGGGTGGTGGTGGTTGTGGTGGTGGGGTGGTGGTGGTTGTGGTGGGGTGATAGGGGTGGTAGGGTGGTGGGAGGTGGGGGTGGTGGTGGTGGTGGTGGTGGTGGGGGTAGGGGTGGTGGTGGTGGGGGTTGTGGTGGGGGTGGTGGTTGTGGTGGTGGTGGTGGTGGGGGTTGTGGTGTGGGTATGGTGGTGGTGGTAGGTGGT
>WFAB01002167.1:0-54636 GCA_018977245.1 Lethenteron camtschaticum
CTCTCACTCTCTCTCACTTTCTCACTCTCTCTCACACTGTCACTTTCTCACTCTCTCTCCACTGTCACTCTCACTCTCTCACACTGTCACTTTCTCACACTCTCTTAGGGGCCGTCCATTAATGGCGTCACGCGATTTTGGACCTCCCCCCCCCCCCCCCATCGTCACACGCATCACAAAAAGTCAGACCCCGCTCAAATGTGATGTCATAAACCTCTGCCCACCCCCAAACCATTACATATGCTTCAAACTATTGTTATTGTAGTGCGTATTTAATGTGGTGCTGCACTCTGATGTTGTAGGAGAAAACATTTATTTAAAAGCCTATTTAATTAAGTAGAACGTGTTGTCTATATTTATTTAAAGTTGCGCATTTTGATGTGACGTCACATTTCTTAAACCCCCTCCCCCCCCGGTGCGTGACGTCATTTATGGACGGCCCCTTACTCTAACTTTCTCACACTCTCACCTATCTCTCTCTCTATTGCTCCCGCGCTCTCACTCAATATATTCCACCTGCTCCCTCTCACTCTCTCCCCCTTTCCCTCCCTCTCATGCTCCCTTTCTCGCACTCTCACTTACCTCTCTCTCTTTTGCTCCCTCACTCAGGGGAAGGATGCAGGGAGGGAGCAGGGAGGGTGACTGGGTTTACATCTCCGATGAACGAGCTAAAGAAGTTCACCATGCAGAGAGGGAGGGAGGCATCTGTCTGGAGCGCTCCTCACCCTCTCACTCTCTCACAGGCCACTGCTGCTGCTGTTGCTACTGCGGTTCGCCCTCCTCCCGCTGCTGCTGCTGTGGCTCTCAGTCTGCGAGCTGTGCAGGGATTTCTACCTGGGGGAGTGCTCCGTGCACGGCCCGCCAGAGTTCATCGCGGACGCGGCCGTGGCCCCGGGAGTGGCCAACAGGGCCCGGCTCAGCCTGCCCCAGGGCCTCACCGTCGGCGCCTCCTCCATCGCCGGCGCCGGCCTCGGGGTGTGGAGCAACAGGAAGAAGCTGCCCAAGGGGGTGATGTTTGGGCCCTACCAGGGAGAGGTGTCTGAGGAGAACCCCGTGAGCGAGTACTGCTGGCTGGTGAGCTGCTGCCACTGCCACTGCTGCAGCCTCCTCCTATTCCTATCATCATCTACTCAACAGAGACTCAGACAGACCAAACAGACTCACACAGTCACCTACAGACTCACACAGTCACCCACAGACTCACACAGAGAGACCCATAGCTTCACACAGTCACCCACAGACTCACACAGTCACCCACAGACTCACACAGAGAGACCATAGCTTCACACAGTCACCCACAGACTCACACAGAGACCCAGAGACTGGCACAGCGAGACCAGAGACTTTGCACAGAGACCCAGAGACTCGCATAGAGAGACCCGCAGATTCACAGAGAGACCCACAGACTCACACAGAGACCCAGAGACTCACACAGTCACCCAGACTCACACAGAGACCTAGAGACTGGCACAGAGAGACCCAGAGACTCGCACAGAGACCCAGAGACTCGCACAGAGAGGACCCACAAATTTGCACAGAGACCTAGAGACTTGAACAGAGACGCAGAGACTCACAGTGGGACCCAGAGACTCAGTGGGACCCACAGACTCACACAGAGACCCAGAGACTCGCACAGAGAGACCCAGATGCTCACACAGAGGATCAGAGAATCGCACAGAGAGACCCACAGACTCACAGAGAGACCCAGAGACTCGCACAGAGACTCGCACAGAGACCCAGAGACTCGCACAGAGACCCACAGACTCACAGAGAGACTCAGAGACTCGTACAGAGACTTGCACAGAGACTCAGAGATTCACACAGGGACCCACAGATTCACAGAGAAACCCAAAAATTTACGTAATTACGAGTTCAACTTGTAACCCACAGTAGCCGCTCGCTCGCAAGGACAGAACAACTTCGACGCGCGAGGAGGAACCACAGACAAGTGGTTCTGCCTCACGCACTCCTTACACACAAATAAACCACGATACCTCGCCGCTGATCTCGTCAAGAAGCATAAACCATCATCACGCAAACTCTGTTCATGCTCACAGCAGCAGCGGCGTTTGGCTACCCATCGTGCAAAGACGGTGGTCACCGCATGGCGCGGCGCTTACAGATGCACTTCTGCGGCCGTCTGGAAGGCTCTTCCTTCCAATGCTTGGAAGCCACTGGGAGCTATGCACTTTCAAAACTTGTAGATTGAAAATGCATTTCTTTAGAACTGCTTTTAGTGTTTAGTTTGTTCAACTTACAGTCCAACTCACATTAATTATCCGTGGATCTGCTCGTGTGCGTCTGTGTGTTTCAGATTTACAAAAACAAAAAGGATCGTGAATATGTTGACGCTCAGGATGAATCTAAATCAAACTGGATGAGGTGATTCTTGTTTTCAGGACCACTACGCAGAGACCGGAACCACTACACACAGAGACCAGAACCACCACACACAGAGACCAGAACCACTACACACAGAGACCAGAACCACTACACACAGAGACCACTACACACAGAGACCAGAACCACTACACACAGAGACCAGAACCACTACACACAGAGACCAAACCTGAGACTCCCCTTGGTCGACTCGGCATCAAATGAGCACCCGGTACGGAGCGTGGTTCCAGCCACACCACCCCCATGTAGCGCCCAGTGCCGGCCCTTAATAGGCGCTCGCTAACGGCGCCCACCCCGCCCCCGCGTCTGCCCGCGCAGGTTCGTCAACTGCGCGAGGAATGAGCAGAGGCAGAACCTGGTGGCCTTCCAGCACCGGGGGCAGATTTACTACCGCACGTTCCGTGCCGTGGGGCCCGGCTCTGAGCTGCTGGTCTGGTACGGCGAGGAGTTCGCCCAGGAGCTGGGCATCGCCTGCGAGGCCGGGCCCTCGCGACGCCGCAGCAGCAGCAGCAACGAGATGGCTCCCAGGGCCACCGCCAGAGACCTGCAGCCCGTGCAGCCTCCACCAAGCGAGGAACACTGTGAGCACCGCTCACCAGAGACTCGCCACTGCTCACCAGACTATAGCCACCACTCACCAGAGATGATAGCCACCACTCACCAGAGATGATTAGCCACCACTCACCAGAGATGATAGCCACCACTCACCAGAGATGATAGCCACCACTCACCAGAGATGATAGCCACCACTCACCAGAGATGATAGCCACCACTCACCAGAGATGATAGCCACCACTCACCAGAGATGATAGCCACCACTCACCAGAGATGATAGCCACCACTCACCAGAGATGATAGCCACCATTCACTAGAGATGATAGCCACCACTCACCAGAGATGATAGCCACCACTCACCAGAGATGATAGCCACCACTCACCAGAGATGATAGCCACCACTCACCAGAGATGATAGCCACCACTCACCAGAGATGATAGCCACCATTCACTAGAGATGATAGCCACCACTCACCAGAGATGATAGCCACCACTCACCAGAGATGATAGCCACCACTCACCAGAGATGATAGCCACCACTCACCAGAGATGATAGCCACCACTCACCAGAGATGATAGCCACCACTCACCAAGATGATACACCTTCACTAGAGATGATAGCCACCACTCACCAGAGATGATAGCCACCACTCACCAGAGATTATAGCCACCACTCACCAGAGATGATAGCCACCACTCACCAGAGATGACAGCCACCACTCACCAGAGACGATAGCCACCACTCACCAGAGATGATAGCCACCACTCACCAGAGATGATAGCCACCATTCACTAGAGATGATAGCCACCACTCACCAGAGATGATAGCCACCACTCACCAGAGATTATAGCCACCACTCACCAGAGATGATAGCCACCACTCACCAGAAATGATAGCCACCACTCACCAGAGATGATATCCACCACTCACCAGAGATGATAGCCACTGCTCACCAGAGATGATAGCCACCGCTCACCAGAGATGATAGCCACCGCTAACCAGAGATGATAGCCTCCACTCACCAGAGATGATAGCCACCACTCATCAGAGATGATAGCCACCTCACCAGAGATGATAGCCACCTCACCAGAGACAAAAACCACCACTCACCAGAGATGATAGCCACCACTCACCAGAGATGATAGCCACCACTCACCAAAGATGATAGCTACCACTCACCAGAGATTATAGCCACCACTCACCAGAGATGATAGCCACCACTCACCAGAAATGGCCACCACTCACCAGAGACGATAGCCACCACTCACCAGAGATGATAGCCACCACTCACCAGAGATGATAGCTACCGCTTACCAAAGATGATAGCCACCATTCACCCGAGATGATAGCCACCACTCACCAGAGATGATAGCCACCACTCACCAGAGATGATAGCCACCACTCACCAGAGATGATATCCACCACTCACCAGAGATGATAGCCACTGCTCACCAGAGATGATAGCCACCACTCACCAGAGATGATAGCCACCACTCACCAGAGATGATAGCCACCGCTCACCAGAGATGATAGCCACGCTCACAGATATAGCCACCGCTCACCAGAGATGATAGCCACCACTCACCAGAGATGATAGCCACCACTCACCAGAGATGATAGCCACCACTCACCAGAGATGATAGCCACCACTCACCAGAGATGATAGCCACCACTCACCAGAGATGATAGCCACGCTCACCAGAGATGATAGCCACCACTCACCAGAGATGATAGCCACCACTCACCAGAGATGATAGCCACTGCTCACCAGACTATAGCCACCGCTCACCAGAGATGATAGCCACCGCTCACCAGAGATGATAGCCACCACTCACCAGAGATGATAGCCACCGCTCACCAGAGATGATAGCCACCGCTAACCAGAGATGATAGCCTCCACTCACCAGATATGATAGCCACCACTCATCAGAGATGATAGCCACCTCACCAGAGATGATAGCCACCTCACCAGAGACAAAACCACCACTCACCAGAGATGATAGCACCACTCACCAGAGATGATAGCCACCACTCACCAGAAA
Organism: Lethenteron camtschaticum; assembly: GCA_018977245.1. Classification (NCBI taxonomy): domain Eukaryota; kingdom Metazoa; phylum Chordata; class Hyperoartia; order Petromyzontiformes; family Petromyzontidae; genus Lethenteron; species Lethenteron camtschaticum. The sequence continues at coordinate 4,999 of WFAB01002167.1, forward strand.
TGATAGCCACCACTCACCAGAGATGATAGCACCACTCACCAGAGATGATAGCACCACTCACCAGAGATGATAGCCACCACTCACTAGAGATGATAGCCACCACTCAACAGAGATGATAGCCACCACTCACCAGAAATGGCCACCACTCACAGAGACGATAGCCACCACTCACCAGAGATGATAGCCACCACTCACCAGAGATGATAGGCACCAGCCACACTGATAAGGTGCACATGAGTAACTGGTGTGGTGTGTAGTAGTAAACATCGCCACTGGGGAGACAGAGGCGGCCATGTGTGGTGCTGGCCACTCTCCCACTCATGTGCCATGCTGGCTTTCATACAGTGAGGGAAAAAAGTATTTGATCCCCTGCTGATTTTGTACGTTTGCCCACTGACAAAGAAATTATCAGTCTACAATTTTAATGGTAGGTTTATTTGAACAGTGAGAGACAGAATAATAACAAAAAACATGTCAAAAATGTTATAAATTGATTAGCATTTTTTTAAATTAGCAGGGGATCAAATACTTTTTTCCCTCACTGTAGGTGCCCGATAACAGCACTTGTCCCAAAAGTATATACAGGCTATACGGGGGTTCTTTGTCTTTGTGTGTGTATATAAATCGAGCCCACTGCACTACGAACCCAGCCATTTCAGTTCGATTCCCACTCACGGCCAACGTCAGTGGTGAATATTTAGTCCTCCCCTAGGCAGACTCAGCCTGAAATGAATACCTAGCTTAAACGTGGAAACATCGCCACTGGAGAGATAAAGGCGGCCGGGCCTGTTGTTGGCCACCTACTCCCTCGTGTGCCATGCCGGCCTTCATAGGTACTCGCAAACAGCACTTGCCCAATAGTCTGATATGTCTGTTGGGGACCTTTACCTTTGTATGTACACACACGTGTGCAAGAGTGTTCATGACTAGGTGTTGGTGTGTGCGCGTGTGTCTTGTTCCTCTGGGATGACGCAGGTGGAGTAGGTGTGGAGGTCACAAGGCTGCCGTGTCCTGCCTGCAACCGTCAGTTCATCTGCCGCTCGAGTCTACAACATCACGTGCAGAGGAGACACCCCACTAAGCCCAGTAACAAAAGTCATCAGTGTGACCAATGTCCATACAGCACAGACTACAAGAAGGACTTGAAGATACACCAGAAAACACACACGGTAGAGAAGCCGTTCAAGTGCACCGTGTGTGAGAAGGCGTTTGCACGGCTATCAACTCTTCACAGCCACCAGAGAACACACATGGGAGAGAAGCCGTTCAAGTGCACGGTGTGTGAGAAGGCGTTTGCACTGCTATCAACTCTTCACAGCCACCAGAGAACACACACGGGAGAGAAGCCGTTAAAGTGCACCGTGTGTGAGAAGGCGTTTGCACCTATCACATCTTCACAGCACCAGAAAACACACACGGGAGAGAAGCCGTTCAAGTGCACCGTGTGTGAGAAGGCGTTTGCACANTTACAACTCTTCACAGCCACCAGAGAACACACACGGGAGAGAAGCCGTTCAAGTGCACCGTGTGTGAGAAGGCATTTGCACATCTATCAACTCTTCACAACCACCAGATAACACACATGGGAGAGAAGCCTTCAAGTGCACCGTGTGTGAGAAGGCGTTTGCACGGATATCAATCTCCACAGCCACCAGAGAACACACACTGGAGAGAAGCCGTTCAAGTGCACCGTGTGTGAGAAGGCATTTGCACAGCAATCAACTCTTCACAGGCACCAGAGAACACACACCGGCCAGAATGCATTTTCTCATTCCCGTGGAAACAGAAAAGTCAGCCATCCTGAGCAAAAAGCGCACAGCGCCGAGCTGTGAATTAGTTTTAAACAACAGGCCACGTGACTAGCCGAGGCTGTGCCACTCTTGAAACTGATTTTGAATGTGAACACGGAAACCTACAGATCCTCCTACACCTGCCTCACACTCTGTGGGGGGTGGGAGATTAAACCGACCCGGCCACCCCTCGATTGCAAGTGCGGAGTTCTAGGTCCCAACCACTGCACGTCCCTCCCCCCCACCCCCATCACCTGGGGTCCCTGTGTGTGTGAGTGTGCAGAGTCCCCCGTGCAGAGCTGCACTGTTGTTACCCTAGAGGGGGGCACCGCAGGGCGATCCACCTACAGACACCCCAGTCTGCACGTCTCCCGCCGGTCTCCATGCGCACCGCGTGCCGTCTCGTAGCCCTGCCCCGTGCGACGTACGTACAGTACGTACAGTACGTACCCATCCAGCGGTAGACTGAACCGCGGCCGATGACGAAGGTGGCATCTGCTCACAAATCTCCGAACACTCAGTCCAGAGGTCGCAACCGGTACCCGATACCCGGCCGGGTACGGGTAGCCGTTTGTGACCCTGATGCGGCCGGGTACGGGTAGACCGTGAGTCATTGGTGAGTAACTGTCACTCATTTCCCAACGTCTTGTCTCTTCTCACAATTCAAGTTCCTAGAATCAACCCACCCGCGCCTGCAACATGGCTTCACCTCAGAGGTCGCAATCAGGTACCCGATACCGGTACGGGTACCTGTTTACGACGCTGGTGCGGCCGGTACGGGTAAGGAATCAAAACCCGTTTGCGACCTCTGACTCAGTCCCGTAGCCCCGAGCCATCGCTCGCGCGATATTCACTTTGCTGCTGAGAGGAAAGCTCCGAGGAGGAGGTGGGGGGGAGGGTGTTGCTAGGAGAGGACATCTGTGGAATGGCTGGAGATCTGCGAAGAAGAGCTTCATAGCTCATCGGATTCCTGCGGTATGAAAAATATTCCGAGAGGGCGTTGGGAGGGGGGGGGGTAGGTATGAGTGGGGCATCTGCACTTGGATCACCCTGCGTGTTGTTGCTGCCTCCCCCGTTGAAAATGTCCCAGCGTGAACTTCACCCTTTGCCGTCGCGACGACGCCGCGCGTCGTGCGTGAACGTCGTCGTCGTGGGAACAACAAAACGCAGTAAAAACTAAAGCAACATTATCGGTACCGAGGCTCCCACAGGGCCACGCGGGGCAGGGATTGTGGCACAGTTTTGGCGCCGGCTCGCGCAGAGTGGCGGCGGTCGTGTCGCTATGCTTCTCTGCGGTGAGCAACGGCGTCTTTATAACAACAGCAACAGCAGTGCTGCTGCTGCCACTGCTGCGCCTCTAAATAAAATAGACGAGCCGCTCGCTCGATTCGCGGGATTCTGCGGTGAACTGACACCCACCCCGTGAACGGTGACACCCCCCCTGAACGGTGACACCCACCCCGTGAACGGTGACACCCCCCCGTGAACTGACACCCACCCGTGAACGGTGACGCCCACCCGTGAACGGTGACACCCACCCGTGAACGGTGACGCCCACCGACCCTGCAACTCTGCAGACGTCTCGGACGCGGTAAAGGGTTGAGAGATTCTCTGCGTCGTCCCGGTTGCTCGCGTGATGTCGCACGGTGGTGGCGCGTTGACTCTTACACGTTAAGAAAGTTGAGCGTTAGTTTGTGATTCTGTTTAAATTATATACAACTTAAACTAACAAATTATCTTGGGATTTTACCAAGTAAGGTCCAACTGGATACGTAGTAGCTCTTTTATCAGACGCGACCACTGGCCATCACAAGTGAAAGCTCAACGAAGTGGCGTATCATTGTGTGGACATTTATAGCGGTCAAATACTCTGATTGCGTGATCTCGATTCTAAATGTCGAGGGAAAACCGGAGGACCTGGAGAAAAATCCACACGACCACGGGAGAGAGAGATACACGCAAACTCAAATATACAGCAGGCGTCTGGGTCGGAATCAAACACACGATCTCCTGTATACCAGGAGAGGTAGTTAACATCTCACATGCGTTCAGAGTATTTGGCTGCTGTAAATGTCACGTGATAAGCCACTTCGGTGCGCTGCTGTCATTTGTGATAGCCAGGTCGCTACTACACAGCTCTGTGGGGGCCTTACCTGGAAAAGTAAAGTGAAGTGAAAAACTAAAATCTACTGTATTCTTGGTTCTTTCGGTAAAGTCACGTAGAAGGGAAATAATAAAATAATAAAAATGTAAGAATAAAATTAACACGACGTTTCGATTGCAACACAAGCAATCATCATCAGGTTATGAAAACCACAGCAAAAAAATATTGCTGTGGTTTTCACACCTGATGATGATTGCTTGTGTTGCAATCGAAACGTCGTGAGAATTTTATTTTTTATTATTTCCCTTCAACGTGACTCTACCGAAAGAACCAAGAAGATGAATCCCTGCAGTCACGAAAGCTTTAAATCGAAATTTTACATCGACTTTGATTGCTTCAACCAGAAAAACTGTAATAATAACCCTAAAATGCTTCAATTGATCAAATTGAGATGCTTCCATTTATACGCTTTTTAGATATCGATTGAAGTTCGTTGTCGGCTGTTCTCTGTATGGATAATTGCCTTTGAACTTTCACATGGGGCATATTCTGCCCTGGAGGGGGTATGGTCTGGACCAGTCTAGTTTAAACCCCCGGGTATAGTTTAGCCTAGGACACTTCATCCCCCGGGTATACTCTGGCCTGGGCCAAACTATACCCGGGTTTAATCGGGCGGGTTATTGTAGCCTGTTACACCGGTATCTCCAGGAGGTCGGAGCGACTTGCTCTGTGGTGACACTTTTCCGTGTTGGGTTAGAGATCTCGTAAACATCAACATTGTGTCGTTAACCACCACCACCACCATCGCCTGACACGGCCATCAGTCAGGGTTTGTCACGTAAACGAAACGTGCCAATTGGTTTCCAACTTCAGCACACACAGCGCTTGTGTGTCGGGAGAGTGAACCCACAACAGCATTTACAATTCGAGTACCGGTACGTTTCGCCGGTGATTACAAACAACGGCGACCGGTTTCATCGGGCGATGTACCAGGATTGTGATCCAACGCCATCTAACCCAGCAGCAGCAGCAGACGACGACAACAAAAACCTTCATCACAGACACCGCTGGTCGCAAGAGATTGTGTTGCCGTTGCCACGAATCGTCGAAGCGCGTTCACGATCTGTTCTCCTGTAACGCGGTGGTCATTTCGATTTAAATCTTTCGTGACTGCAGGGATTCATCTTCTTGGTTCTTTCGGTAAAGTCACGTAGAATGGAAATAATAAAATAAAACAATAAAGTATTGTTTTATTTTTATTGTTTTATTATTTAATAATAAAATAAACATTTACTTTATTATGTTATATTTTATGAAATAATAAAATAATAAAATAAAACAAAAAGTAATAGTTTTATTTTTATTATTTATTATTTAATAATAGAATAATAAAAATAAACATTTACTTTATTATGTTTTATTTTTAATNAAATAATAAAATTTAAACAATAAAGTCATTGTTTTATAATTATTANTTTTATTTAATAATAAAATAATAAAAATAAACATTTTCTTTATCATGTTTTATTTTATTATTTTATTATTTCCATTCTACGTGACTCTACCGAAATAACCAAGAAGAGGTGTCATTGTTGCGTTCCTGAAGAACACCGCGTTGTGGAGAAATAATATAAACTATGGGGGTGAAGCGTGGTCCGCGACAACACGCGAGATGATGGGTAAGACAGAGGCCGGACTACGACTGAGGCGCGTGGGTAGCGTCTAGAAGCAGCATCCAGCAGCATCCCAATGCCTCCTCGCGTGATGCCGCTACGCCGAGGCAGCCGCACGGAGAACCGCTTGTTCCTACTCGCGTTGCGACCTCGTTCCGTTCGCTCGCTCGCGTTGCATCCAATCCGCATCCGCGTCACAAACAGCGTGTTCCCCTACACATCATTCACGGCGTTTATCATCCAATCGGCGTTGTTCAAACTAACACGCGGCGTTGTAGGAGAACCAGACTGTGCCGTTGTCTTCTGCTGTTTAACGCAGAGGCCGCATCGACCGTTCCAATAGTCGCTGTAGCCACTGCGAGCCCCAAGCTGTCGGCTCCCGGCTCTTAAACTCCCCCCCCCTGGCGTTATCTGTAGTCGTTACACACAGCAGCACCTGGTCACAACTGCTCGCTGCTAATCCTAACAACACCAATCCTAGTCGTCATCCCTGCACCTCAAGGATGGTAAATTATGACCCAACAAAATTACACATCACACTGTCCGACAGATTGCAAGTCACACGCCCTACAGAATTCAATTCACACCCCTACAGATTTCAATTCACACGCCCTACAGAATTCAATTCACACTCCCCTACAGATTTCAATTCACACGCCCTACAGATTTAATTCACACGCCCTACAGATTTCAATTCACACGCCCTACAGATTTCAATTCACACGCCCTACAGATTTCAATTCACACGCCCTACAGATTTCAATTCACACGCCCTACAGATTTCAATTCACACGCCCTACAGATTCAATTCACACGCCCTACAGATTTCAATTCACACGCCCTACAGATTCAATTCACACGCCCTACAGATTTCAATTCACACCCCTACAGATTTCAATTCACACGCCCTACAGATTTCAATTCACACGCCCTACAGATTCAATTCACACGCCCTACAGAATTCAATTCACACGCCCTACAGATTCAATTCACACGCCCTACAGATTTCAATTCACACGCCCTACAGATTCAATTCACACGCCCTACAGATTTCAATTCACACGCCCTACAGATTTCAATTCACACGCCCTACAGATTTCAATTCACACGCCCTACAGATTTCAATTCACACGCCCTACAATTTCAATTCACACGCCCCTACAGATTCAATTCACACGCCCCTACAGATTCAATTCACACGCCCCTACAGATTTCAATTCACACGTCCCCTACAGCCCCTACAGATTTCAATTCACACGCCCCTACAGAGTTCAATTCACACGCCCCTACAGATTTGTCTTGGTCATGCCCCTATACTCTGCACTGCTACGGTGTTTATTGTGTTGTGTTTGTTGTTGTGGCGTTCTGACCACGTGCCCCTACTGGACATCTGTGGATAATAAAGAGCTTCACAGCTCATCGGATTCCTCCAGAATAAAAATTTTAAACTTAAAACTCTGATGACGTCACTGCGTGGTGACGTCACGCGTCTCCCCCCCACTCCCCGTTACCCCCACCCTCCACCCTCCATTCCCCCTCCCACCACTCACCAACCGCAATTCCCCCACCCCTTTTCCCCCCACTCACCCCACCCCCCCCCACCCCCACTCCCCCCACCACCACCAATCGCCGCCATTGGCCACTGAGTGACGGTGACGTCACCACGGCGCCTGTGCCAGGCTGGGTGCACTTCGAGGCTGCCGCGTGAAGTGTCGACGGCTCGACACTGAGGTGGTGACGTCACGCGAGCGTTGTGTTTAACGATTTAACGATATTAGCGTAAAATATGAGCATTAGCTCAAGTGATGTGAATACGTTCGGATTACCTCAAGTAATGTTACATTTACCTGAGGGATGTTACCTCGCTTAAGGTCAAGTTACCTCATCTGAGGTAAAGATACCTCGCCTGAGGTAAAATTAACTAACCTGGGGTAATGTTTCCTCTCCCTGAGGTGAAGTTACCTCAGATAGTGTTACCTCGCCGAAGGTAAAATTACGTCACCTGAGGTAAATTTACCTCACTTAAGGTAAAGTTACCTCACCTGAGGTCAATTAAATTAACGTGGGGTTCTGTGACCTCTGCCTAAGGTAAAGTTACTTCACCTGAAGTAATTCTACTTCACCTAAGGTAACCTTACCTCGCATGAAGTGAAGTTACCTCATCTGAGGTAAAGTTACCTCACCTAAGGGCCTCATCCCCTAGGTCGACTCAGCCTCAAATGAGTTCCTGGTGTAGCGGTGTGTAGTGAACATCGCCACTGGGGAGACAAAGGCGGCCGGGCGTGGTGCTGGCCACCCACCCCCCCCTCGTGTGTCGTTCCGGTTCATANGCGGCTACTCGCTCACAGTTGACCCGACANTCTGTTAAGGCCACACGGGGGATCTTAGTCTCGTATCCCTGTGACTCTGTCTCTGTGACTCTGTCTCCCTGTGACCTCCGTGTGACTCTGTCTCCCTGTGACTGTCTCCGTGTGACTGATCTCCCTGGACCTGTCTCCGTGTGACTCTGTCTCCGTGTGACTTGTCTCCGTGACTCCGTCTCCGTGACTGCGTCGTCCGTGTGCGTCTGTCCCTCTGTCTTGTGGTGCCACAACGACGGGCCGCTCTGCCGAGCCAGGGAGCTGCCCGGCTTCCGCCACTGCACTGCCCCCATCACCCCCCCCCCCCCCCCCACATAAGCACGCACCCACACCCACGTAGGGCCTTGTGGTCGGGTCACCTACCCTGAGTTTTCACCCGAGGGCCCCTCGGGGGTTACCCACGGTTTCTCAGGGCCAGGGAATTGGACAGGACCCTTCCCAGGCTAAGTAACACTGCGGCGCCGTGGGCGGATTTGAGATCGCACGACCACGGCGAGCTCAGAGAGCCCGCAGTTAGAAACGCATACAAACACAAACACGGGTCAGCAAGGCAGATAGCTAGGATCAGGACCCGGGCTGCTGCTTAGCAAAAAGATCAAAGGCCGGCGGATCGCAAAGGGCGGGAAATCCTAGGCTCAGGATTGGTCGAGAGACCAAGGCGGTCGGGACGTGGGCGCCTTGCCTTTGATGTGGATAGTTTAAAAGACGCAGGGGCAGTAGGGGGATCTCTTCTTCTGGAGTGGTGACTCGGGGTCAACGACGAGGGAGTCATCGGTCGAGCCGCTGGATCGTCTGCAAGACGACCTGAGCGCCGCAAGGTCACCTAGGACTACAGACGGTATCGTATTACGCGCCTTACAACACCTCAGAGCGGAGAGTAGGATCCGTAGGAGAAGGTTAGTTCGGGTAAGGACGAGTAGGAAAGCGGTGTAACAGAGAGCGCAGCATAGAATAGGGCTGCACGCCACTAGAGAGTGGGTTGGAAGCGCCTTGCTGGCTCGTACATACACACGGGTGGCTCGGTGGGTTAACAAGGGTTAATAAAATCTCGAGCGTAGTAACAAAACCGTGTTGTTGGGTGTTTTTGAACGTGGTATTAGCGTGCACTGCATTCGCGGGGTGTGGTCGTTGTATGCGTAAAGGCTGTGGTCTCTGTACGATGGTGCGGGTACGGAGGTGTGTGTGTTAACGCCCGGGGGAGCACTTTTGTGTGTTGGCGTGCCTACGCAGCCGTGTGAGAGGAGAATCGTCCTTGCACGATACTTGTGTTGACGTGCACGCGCGAGTGCGGAGGGACGAGTCGTCGTGCACCCGCTCGCGTGTGCGAAACCGCGGTGCGCAGTGAAGCTGTTAGCTTTGTGCGAGCTTGCGTGTGCTCGAGCGCGTAATCGGCTGCGCATTGTTGTACGGTTTATCTCGCGCGCACGGCGGCGGCAACTTTAGTCGTTGTGTCGGCGTGTGCCCGCTTGCGTGTGCTCGTTACGTGTATAAGTGTGAACGCGTGTGGTCGGTGTTTGCGTAAGCTCTCGTCGTGCGAAATCGGCGTGCCCCAGGTGCGCGATTGTAACGTGAGCGGCCAGCGCGGCGCAGAGCGGCGCAAGAGTGAGTGCAGCGCAGAGCTGTGTGTGGTGTGCGCGTACGTAATTAACCATGCCTGCTACGCGGACCCCGCGGTGGAGTGGAAACCTCGGGCGACGGCTCTCACACCATGAGTGAGGAACTTAGCAGCGGTTCGCTTAGCAGCGGGGGGCGATTGATGATGCTAGCCGGCCGTTAGCATTATCGAGGGAGGGATCTCGGGGCTAGCGACCCCACAGATTGGTGCCAGAAGCGGTACGGACCCCCGCGTTACCTCACGCTAAAATAAGACTAATATTTACCGGCCGGGGGCCCCTTCGTGGAAGGCATTCGCCCGCAATCTCTTAGGGGCCAAGGAAATTAATGGATGGACGGACGCGCAGGCAGTACGTCAACTTAATATGAATCTTGATGGGCGGGCAGCCGATTTTGTAGAAGCGTTACCCTCGAGCGCACAGACACAGCTAGAGGAGCTGATGCGCCGACTCGATCAGCGTTTTGGCACGCGTGACGAGGAGGAAGCAAAATCGGCCTTAGAGGCGCGCCGTCGCCAACCTGGCGAAGATCTGCGTGATTACGCCGAGGATGTGCGCGAGTTAACAAAGATCGCACGCCCGGGGTACGCAGCTGATGTTATTGAGGAACTGGCCGCCGAGAAAATCCAGCGGTACCTGTCTCGCACGGCGTGGTGGCAGCCAGACATGAGCTGCCCACGTCTGCCCTTTAACACCCTTGTCGAGCGCGCACGTAAGTGTGAAAGAATTCACAGCGAACGCGCGCAGCTCCGGGGGCTGGGACGAGAGCGCGCCATTGCGAGCCTGCTCTCGGAAGACGAGGAGGAGGAACAGGAGCTCGCAAGGACGGTAAGGAGCCGGGAAAGAGAGCCTCCAGTGTCCCGCGAGACAACCCCGGGATGGGTTGCCGGTATACAAACGGGTATAAAGGATGTCTCCGGCCAGGTAACCCAGATAGACAACAAGGTAAACCAAGTAGGTGAGAGGGTAACCCAGGTACGCGAGGAAGCAAATAAAAATATGAAGACCCTCCAGTCTGAGATGGGTGAACTACGCTCGACAGTAGGGGGACTAGCCGGGAGGGTGTCCCAATTAGAGTCCGATTTGGGACAACTGCGTACTGGGAGAGGGAGCGGACAGGGACCCGCTACGGAGCCGCCCCCCCTCCCCGGGCATGTTATATGTGCGATCGCCGAGGGCATCTAGTGAGGGATTGTCCGGAAATCACCCGAGCTAGACAGACGCGGGGTTAAACTCCAACGCCCCCTAGAGAGCGGACCAACTAGGGGTGCAATCGACGCGGTCCCGATACAAATAGACGATAATGAGAATAATGGCGAGCGAGTGATCTCCACACAGGTTCCAGCAACAACGCCCACAGAAACGGTGACTCCTGGCGACTGGCTACGGGAGCTGGTGGCGGGGATCACGGGGGCCACGTCGCTGGTGGAAGGGAGGTTAACGGAGTGCGTACCCGAATCCTGCTGGACACGGGGGCGGTGGCCTCGCTCGTGAGCGCAGCGCACTGCAGCGCGATCGGGGTCGACTTGCGCCACCTGCAGGCCCCGGACCGCGCGCTGCACACGGCAAGCGGAGCCGGGATGGGTTGCTGGGGAAGGTCTCCCTCGAGGTCCGTCTAGGAAACCAGGTGTGCACACAGGAATTCTACGTGTCGAGTGTGTTGTGCCACGAGTGCATTGCAGGAACGGACCTCCTGGAAAAGTTGGACTTAACGTACAGCCCCGGCAACGATGCGCTACGGTGGAGGGCAGCGGGGAGCGGATTCCGTTCCTAGGACGGGAGCCGAATCGCCCACGCTTCACACCCGTGGCCGCTACGCTGGTGTCGGCCGTCACCATCGGACCTCTCGCCGAGATGCTGGTGCCGGTGGCAACCCTCTCCACCGACCCAACCCACCGACCATCGGGCGAGGTAATGCTGACTCCTCACCCGGAGTTGGCATCGCGATACGGGGTGGTAGGGTCAGCCACACTGGTAAACGCAGATGGGGCCAGCTGTTTATACGTGTGTTTAACCCACACAGTGCCCCGGCAATGATACGACGACGCACCCCGATAGCCACCGTACACCCCTGCACGCACGCCACTCTAACGACTCGGTGTTCGCACTCTGGGCTGAGGACCCCGGGCGTCCTGAGGGTGACCAGGACCTGGCCTGGCGAGTCGGCCCGACTCCCCGAGCCGAGGTCGTTCCCCTGCTCGACGCGTTACATGTACCATGGCGGATTTACCTAAGGGAGAGGCCGATCGGCTGCGCGAGTTACTGCGGGAGTATGCCGACGTATTCAGTGAACACGACTCGGACGTGGTCGGACCGATCTTGTTAAGCACCAAATTGACACCGGTGCAGCCCGACCCATCAAACTCCCTGCGTACCGAGTGGGCGCACCCGAACGCGCCCAAATCAAAGAGGCAGTTGGGGACATGCTTCGCGATAACATAATTCAGCCCTCGGCGAGCCCCTGGTCAGCCCCGGTGGTACTAGTAACGAAAAAGGATGGGTCAACCCGGTTCTGCGTCGATTACCGTAAACTAAATGCAGTCACGCTCGGCGATGCCTTCCCCATACCCCGCATCGACGACACCTTCGACAGTCTCGCAGGAGCGCGGTATTTTTCCACCCTCGATCTGGCGTCCGGTTACTGGCAGGTGGAGATGACGGAGGAGGATCGGCCAAAAACAGCATTCACCACCCCGATGGGCCTGTTTGAGTTTCGAGTGTTGCCGTTCGGACTCACTAACGCGCCCGCGACGTTCCAGCGGTTGATGGAGTTGGTGATGCGGGGCTTGCAGTGGAACAGTGCCTGATTTACTTGGACGATGTGATAGTGTTCAGTAGATCTTTGTCTGAGCATTGGTCCAGGCTTCGAGAGGTGTTCCAGCGACTGCGAGCGGCTCATCTCAAGCTCAAGCCACGTAAGTGTTACATCGCACAACGCGAGGTGGGGTACCTCGGGCATCGCGTCAGCGAGGCAGGCGTGCACACCGATCCGGAGAAGGTACGCGCCGTAGTGGAGTGGCCACGGCCAAGGAATCTGACGGAGATCAGATCATTTTTGGGGCTCGCCACCTATTATCGTCGATTTGTAAAGGGATTCAGCGAGATTGCACGCCCCCTCACCCAACTCACCTCCCCTAAGCACCCCTATCAGTGGACGGGGGCCTGCCAGACGGCCTTCACCACTCTCAAAGACCACCTCACCCACGCCCCCACCCTCGCTTTCCCCGATTTTACCACCGATTTTATTTTGGACACCGACGCCTGCAGCAGCGGGCTGGGCGCGGTGTTGTCACAGGTACAGGATGGGACGGAACGAGTCATCGCGTACGCCAGCCGGGCCTTGAGTGGGGCCGAGCTGAACTATTGCGTGACCCGCCAAGAGTTGTACGCCGTGATTTTCGCATGCAAACAGTTCCGGCCGTATTTGTACGGCAGGAGATGTCGCGTACGCACTGACCATTATGCTCTGCAGTTTCTTCTTACATTCAAGGAGCCGCGGGGCAGATGGCCCGGTGGTTGGCGCAGTTGCAGGAGTACAACCTGCAAATCGAGTATCGGGCTGGCCGGACGCATGCAAACGCGGACGCCTTGTCGAGGCGACCCACGGTGTACGCCGAGACGAGGGCGGAGGAGGCCTGCCCGTGTTTCACGGGGGGACGCTGCCGGCAGGCAACGGACCCCCGAGAGGCCGCGGCCACTGACCCCCCCCAGCGAGAGAGAGTGCAGTGTGCGCCACAGAGACCCTCACAGGTGGCACTGAGGATCCCGTCGACCGCCCGGCAAGCGCGGGACCCGCGGCTCGGGACCCGATCGGACGGATCCAGGAGGACGTCAGCTGCGCCTTCCCGGGCCTGAACGACGAGCAGCTGAGACAGACCCAGCAGCGAGATCCGGATCTGGCGGCAGTGGAGGCGGCACTGCGGGAGGAAAAGAGCGCCCTACCAGGACCCTGGAGCGGTTTGTATGCCCGGTTGTGTGTAGAAAACGGGTGGTGAGGGAACTGGCCGACGCTGGGCAGCCGGGGTGCATCTGCGTTCCCGCCCATGTGCGACCCCAACTACTACGACTGGTACACGACCACCCGCTCGGGGGCCATGATGGGGAACGGCGCACCCGGGAGACTCTGCGCCGCCAGTATCTCTGGCCTAAATTGGCGCAAGATGTGGCCGCCTGGGTGCAGGGCTGCCGGGCCTGTCAGCAGTGTGGGCAAAAGCCGGCGAGGTACCAGGTACCCCTGAGGCCGTTCCGAGTCAGTCGGACGAATCAGTTGGTCGGAATCGATCTGCAGGGGCCCTTTCCACGATCCCACCGGGGCAACCGATATATTCTCATAGCGGTGGAATACTTCACCCGCTACCCCGTGGCGGTGGCTATCCCGGATAAAACAGCCCTCGTAGTGGCCCGGGCCTTCGTGGAAAACTACGTACTTAAGTGCGGGATCCCCGAACGAGTCATTACCGACCAGGGTAGTGAATTCGAGGCCGAACTATTTCAGGCGCTGTGCCGAGAGTTCGGGATCCAGAAGGACCGAACCACGGCGTATCACCCCCAGGCGAACGGGATGGTAGAGAGGATGAACCAGACTCTGGCCGGGAAGCTTAAACGCATGGCGCCGCGAATCAACAGGACTGGGACGAACACCTTCCCTATGCCCTGTTCGCCTACACCACCGCCGTTCACACCTCTACAGGACAGACCCCGTTCCTAATGATGTTTGGTCGCGAGTCTCGCCTGCCCGCAGATCTGCTGTTCGGTGTCCCTCCGCCGCAACGGGAGGAAGGGAGCCACCCCGTGGAGCACTTGCTGGAGACCCTGCGAGGGGCCAGGGCCGAGCCTACCCGCACGGAGAGGCCGCGCACCAGCGGCAAGAGCAGGGCGCCCGACCCCGTATGGAGCCCCCTTCTACACTGCGGGCTCCGAGGTGTGGCTGTACACTCCCCGCGTCGGTGCCGGACAGGTGGGGAAGCTGACCACCTACTGGCGAGGACCCTGGATTGTGAGACGGCAGATCTCACCATGGACGGTGCTGATTCAGGGAGGAGAGAGGGGCAGGGAGATGGTGGTCAACATCCGCCGACTGAAGCCGTGGCGAGCAGCCCCCGAGGGGGGAGCCCCGCCGTCCAAGTACCCCGAAACCCCGGGGTCCCCCCACCCCCCGTGCCCGGGGGCCTCGCGCAGTATATGGGCCCCACGGAGCCCCGGGCTCCGAGGGGCCCCGGGCGGGGCCGGGGGCGACGAGGACGGCGACCCTTAAACCCCACCGCCTCTGAGTTTGTTCCCCAGCCCGCAGGTGCCAGAGGCCGAGGGGAGCCATTGGAATGGAGGAGGAGACCACCGCCGGAGCCCCAGGAGACGGAGCCGCCACCCCGAGGCCAGCCACAAGGCCGGGCGATTCCGCGGACCCCGCGGCGATACCTCGTGGGGGCAACCCAGGCGAGGTGCTCCAGTCAACCCGGGACGGGGACTGGCACCCCGGGGGGCTATGTGGTGCCACAACGACGGGGCCGCTCTGCCGAGCCAGGGAGCTGCCCGGCTTCCGCCACTGCACTGCCCCCCATCACCCCCCCCCACATAAGCACGCACCCACACCCACGTAGGGCCTTGTGGTCGGGTCACCTACCCTGAGTTTTCACCCGAGGCCCCCTCGGGGGGTTACCCCACGGTTTCTCAGGGCCAGGGAATTGGACAGGACCCTTCCCAGGCTAAGTAACACTGCGGCGCCGTGGGCGGATTTGAGATCGCACGACCACGGCGAGCTCAGAGAGCCCCGCAGTTAGAAACGCATACAAACACAAACACGGGTCAGCAAGGCAGATAGCTAGGATCAGGACCCGGGGCTGCTGCTTAGCAAAAAGATCAAAGGCCGGCGGATCGCAAAAGGGCGGGAAATCCTAGGCTCAGGATTGGTCGAGAGACCAAGGCGGTCGGGACGTGGGCGCCTTGCCTTTGATGTGGATAGTTTAAAAGGAAACGCAGGGGCAGTAGGGGATCTCTTCTTCTGGAGTGGTGACTCGGGGTCAACGACGAGGGAGTCATCGGTCGAGCCGCTGGATCGTCTGCAAGACGACCTGAGCGCCGCAAGGTCACCTAGGACTACAGACGGTATCGTATTACGCGCCTTACAACACCTCAGAGCGGAGAGTAGGATCCGTAGGAGAAGGTTAGTTCGGTAAGGACGAGTAGGAAAGCGGTGTAACAGAGAGCGCAGCATAGAATAGGGCTGCACGCCACTAGAGAGTGGGTTGGAAGCGCCTTGCTGGCTCGTACATACACACGGGTGGCTCGGTGGGTTAACAAGGGTTAATAAAATCTCGAGCGTAGTAACAAAACCGTGTTGTTGGGTGTTTTTGAACGTGGTATTAGCGTGCACTGCATTCGCGGGGTGTGGTCGTTGTATGCGTAAAGGCTGTGGTCTCTGTACGATGGTGCGGGTACGGAGGTGTGTGTGTTAACGCCCGGGGGGAGCACTTTTGTGTGTTGGCGTGCCTACGCAGCCGTGTGAGAGGAGAATCGTCCTTGCACGATACTTGTGTTGACGTGCACGCGCGAGTGCGGGAGGGGACGAGTCGTCGTGTCGGCGTGCACCCCGCTCGCGTGTGCGAAACCGCGGTGCGCAGTGAAGCTGTTAGCTTTGTGCGAGCTTGCGTGTGCTCGAGCGCGTAATCGGCTGCGCATTGTTGTACGGTTTATCTCGCGCGCACGGCGGCGGCAACTTTAGTCGTTGTGTCGGCGTGTGCCCCGCTTGCGTGTGCTCGTTACGTGTTATAAGTGTGAACGCGTGTGGTACGGTGTTTGCGTAAGCTCTCGTCGTGCGAAATCGGCGTGCCCCAGGTGCGCGATTGTAACGTGAGCGGCCAGCGCGGCGCAGAGCGGCGCAAGAGTGAGTGCAGCGCAGAGCTGTGTGTGTGGGTGTGCGCGTACGTAATTAACCATGCCTGCTACGCGGACCCGCGGTGGAGTGGAAACCTCGGGCGACGGCTCTCACACCATGAGTGAGGAACTTAGCAGCGGTTCGCTTAGCAGCGGGGGCGATTGATGATGCTAGCCGGCCGTTAGCATTATCGAGGGAGGGATCTCGGGGGCTAGCGACCCCCACATCTCTGCGCCTCAGCAGCAGCAGCAGGAGATGGGCGACTTCCGAGACATCAGAGGCTTCTTCACCAAGGCCGAGTGGAGCGATCTGGCCGAGTGCGAGAAGCGGCGCTACAGGAACATCAAGCAGAACCACGCCGTCCTGCTGAACCTCGGTGGGTACGGCAGGCCGAGCCTCTTCGCAACTCAACTAATTGTCGCAGTAATTATAATGATGAGACCAAGACGTCGTAGCAGAGTGGCATGCATGGGGCGCCATGGTGGCGAGATGTTAACTAACTCGCCTGGTCTACAGGAGGTCGTGGGTTCGATCCCGACCCTGACGATGCCTGTCATATATCTGGAGTCTGCGTGTGTCTCTCCCCGGTGAGATGTTAACTACCTCGCCTGGTCTACAGGAGGTCGTGGGTTCGATCCCGGTCCTCCGGGTTTTTGCTCCACTTGTAGAATCAACATCACGCGTTTAGAGTATTTGTCTGCTGCTATAAATGTCCACGTGGTAAGCCACTTGGTTGAGCTGTCATTTGTGGCAGCCAGGTCGCTTCTGAAGACGGAGCCAATAGCTCAGTGGACTTCACCTGGTGAAGTAAAAATAGATTTAGTTTTAGTTTAATGATTTGTTTACCTTTACTCTACTTTGCACGCCTATCGTGTTTGTGTTTTGTGTTGTAACTTTCTGACCCCGTGCCCCCTATGGGACATCTATGAAAAAGAGCTTCGTAGCTCATCGGATTCATAATTCTAGTCACGTAGGTAAAAAATAAAATTAAAATTAATCAAAGTAAAATTAAAATTTATAAAAGTACTTTTATTAATTTAAATTTATTTTTTACCTACGGATTCATAATGTTGGAGAGTAAACCCACAACATTTACAAAAATAGTTTATTTTGACTTAAAACTTTCGTGACTGCAGGAATTCATATTCTTTGGTTCTTTCGATAAAGTGACGTAGATAGAAAAACTAAAATAAAAATAAAGTGAATAATAAAAATGATAAAGCACTCATGTATAATCAAAACTTTTGAGTTATAAATTAGTCTTCTTGGTTCTTTCGGTAAAGTCACATAGAAGGGAAAAAAACATAAAATACAATTATTAAAATACAATTTTAATGTTTTCTTTTTAATATTTTATTATTTCCCTTCTACGTGACTTTACCGAAAGAACCAAGAAGATGAATCCCTGCAGTCACGAAAGCTTTAAATTGAAATGTATACATTAGTGNTTTTTTTATGGAGCAGTCTAATTAGTGTCCTATTTTTATAATTTTTTATTCACTTAATTTGTATCATTTGAACTGCCTCTATTGGGAGGGTTTCCACATAACCATGAGATCTTTTAACAATCTCCGTGACAAGAAAGTTCATCTGATCGAGTCACTCACATTTCTGAAGAGATGCCGTGACTCTAACGTAATACTGATCTCATTGACACTGATTTCTGCTGCAGTCACATCTTCCAATGCCAGACGAATTTTGTTCAGGGCGAGCTTGGCCCTGATCTCAGAGAGAATTAGACTGCTCCATACTGAACTAGATCATGTAGACAAGACACTCTTGAAATCACACTTAACATTGACGGGAAAAATGTCGACATCTGATTGGGAACATGTAGATAACATGACCGCTTAATCAGCCACTACAATGTCAGCGAAATGTAAAGATCTGATTTTCGAGTTCAACCTCCTTTCTAACAAGAAACCAGATCCACACGTTAAAAGGTTAGACGTTGACAAGGTTGTTATTAATCTGAGTAATAGCCCAATGTGCGATGGTCTAAAGTCGGTTTTGGCTAAAGGGTTGAACTTCTCAGTCACCCCCAAACACATTCCAGTGGATGACGTTATTGCCCAGGTCGATGTCGCTCTTAAGGGTTTGGGGCGCATCGCTGCAGACGTTACAAGATCTGAAATTGCTGCAACCCTCAAAAGCGCTAAGATACCAGTCAGCAACATCAATGAGGATGAACGTTTTTGTGGTTTTTGATTATTTTTATTCACTTTATTTTTCTGTCTACGTGACTTTGCCGAAAGAACCAAAGAATATTTACAAAAAAATGTATTTTATGTGTGTGTAATTTGTTTACCTTTTCTATACTTTGCACTCCTATCGTGTTTACTGTATTGCTTGGGGTTATTGTAGCAGCCAAATAATATAAATGAACGTAGTAGCGGTACACCATTGCGCTGTATGAAATAATCATCACATTTTTGGCAAAAGTTATTTATTTCCTCGCG
The DNA here is from genome assembly GCA_018977245.1 of Lethenteron camtschaticum. NCBI lineage: Eukaryota > Metazoa > Chordata > Hyperoartia > Petromyzontiformes > Petromyzontidae > Lethenteron > Lethenteron camtschaticum. The sequence goes on from WFAB01002167.1 coordinate 23,869, forward strand.
ATTCGAGACCCCAGACAGAAGGATATTTTGGGGTGGTGGTGGTGCGTCAAAATCAGTTGTCGTGATGCCAAAGCGGTGGGAAGACGGAACGTGACATGAGCAGCACTGAACACGAAGCTTCGCAGTCTGTTGCCGTACAGCGGCGCCCAGTCTGATGACGATCGGCTGCTCCGTGCTCCAGTGGCAAGATTGGACTCCTCGTGCCCCTAGAGACTCGTCGGACGGTGCCTCGATACGACTCGTGGTGTCGCCACCGCACGTTCGGAATGGGGACGCGGCTGCTGAATCTGAGTGCAACTTCTGATGGAGAGTCCTGCAGCTCACTCAAGGGGCAACGGCGACATCGTCGGGACTATGAAAAATAAGAATCGGTTTTACTCTTTATGGGAATGAAACAGGAGGTGTTAAGATGTTCAAACACCAAATAGATTATAGCTTTTGAAGGAATCAGGTTACTGCATTAACCACGCGTACTGAACACGCAAACAAACACTCTCTGATAACATTTAATCATTGTCTTTGATACTGATTGGTCTACCCAGAGACAGCCTTCTTCATGGCCTAGTCTCACCAGTGTCAGACCAGAGAACAACACCAAAAGGCGACCAGTACAAAGACAATGCAGTGTCAAGAGCATTTATAGCTCGGGTGAGTAGCTATATCATTGGACCTTTTTGCCAGAATCAAAGTATAAAAATAGGAATCGGTTTTACCCTTTCTGGCAATAAAACAGGAGCTGTTAAGATGTTCACACACCAAATAGATGATTCCTTTTGCAAGGAATCAAGTTACTGCATTAACCACGCGTACTTGTGTTGAACACGCAAACAAACACGCTCTGATAGTAATCACATCGTCAGGACTGTGTTACGAGAACCCGTTGTGTTGCTATGCTGCACCGGTGTACCGCCAATACGTCCAAATAACAATGACCGCCTGTCTCCTTGCGCAGGGATGAACCCGGCCCAGCCCGAGTTCATGCGCGCACGCGGCAAGCGCAGGGCGAGGGGGAATGGAGCGGAGTGCAGGCGGTCGAGCGACTCCGACGAGGAGTGGACGGGGAGGAGGAAGAGGAAGGAGGTGGCGATGCACGGAGGAGGCGGAGGCAAACGTAAAAGGGCGCTTGCAGACCGTGCAGAGACCCCCTGTAGACTCACGCAGAGACCCCTGTAGACTCACACAGAGACCCACTGTAGACTCACACAGAGACCCCTGTAGACTCACTCAGAGACCCCTGTAGACTCACAGAGACCCCCTGTAGACCCACTGTAGACTCACACAGAGACCCCTGTAGACTCACGCAGAGACCCCTGTAGACTTACACAGAGACCCCTGTAGACTCACGCAGAGACCCACTGTAGACTCACTCAGAGACCCCTGTAGACTCACACAGACACCCCTGTAGACTCACACAGAGACCCCTGTAGACTCACATAGAGACCCCTGCAGACTCACACAGAGACCCATGTAGACTCACACAGAGACCCCTGTAGACTCACACAGAGACCCCTGTAGACTCACACAGATACCCCTGTAGACTCACACAGAGACCCCTGTAGACTCACACAGAGACCCCTGTAGACTCACAGAGACCCCTGTAGACTCACACAGAGACCCTGTAGACTCACGCAGAGACCCCTGTAGACTCATGCAGAGACCCCTGTAGATTCACGCAGAGACCCCTGTAGACTCACCAGAGACCCCTGTAGACTCACAGAGACCCCTGTAGACTCACGCAGAGACTGTAGTCACACAGAGACCCCTGTAGACTCACGCAGAGACTGTAGAGTCACGCAGAACCCCTGTAACTCACGCAGAGACCCCTGTAGACTCACACAGAACCCCTGTATCACACAGGACCCCTGTAGTCACGCAGAGACCCCTGTAGACTAACGAGAGACCCTGTAGACTCACACAGAACCCTGTAGACTCACACAGAGACCCCCTGTAGCTCACACAGAGACCCCTGTAGACTCACGAGACCCTGTAGACTCACACAGAAACCCCGTGTCGACTCACACAGACCCCTGTAGACTCACACAGAGACCCCTGTAGTCACNGAGACCCCTGTAGACTCACCGAGACCCCTGTAGCTCACGCCCCCTGTAGACTCACACAGAGCCTTAGACTCACACAGAGACCCCTGTAGACTCATGCAGGAACCCCTAGACTCCTTGATGAAGCTGGTTATCGCACCTCACGGCCAACACCAGTGAACGATCCGAACCGGTCGAGCCTCCCCTATTGATTCAGCGTCAAAATGAGTACCCCAGTTGTAGTAAACATCACAACCGGGGAGACAAAGACTCGGCTGTTGCTAGCTGCCCATCCCCCGTGTGCCGTGCTGGCCTTCGTAGGTGCTGCTTGCTGACAGCACTTGCCGCAACAGTCTGTGAAGGCTACCGGGCATCTTTTTAATTGTGGACCGAGTTGGCACAGTCGGCACAGGTGGTGCATCTGGCAGTCATCTCAGTAAACCCATGGCACCTGCAGGGTCCGTCTCGTGACCTTCTGCACCTAGCCTGCACAACAGTCAACCATGGCACCTGGTTCTGTCCTGTGACAACAGTCTGTTAAGGCGGCACAGGAGATCATTGACTTTTTGGTAAATATGTGAGTGAGTAAATGTTTGCATGCGTAAAACGCGTGTGGGTGTGTTCACGTGTGTGTGGTGCGTGTGTTCACACGTGTGCGTGTGTTAACGCGTGTGCATATGGGGACNGTCAGTGTAGCGGTTAGCGCGTGTGTATCGACCCGGGTTCGATTNCCGCTCACGGTCAACACCAGTGNCGTTATTTGAACCTCCCTGTNGGCTCAGCCTNAAATGATACCTGGTGCGTGTGTAAACATCACCCTGAGGAGACACGGTCGTGTGCTCACACCCCTNGTGTNCCGTCTTCATGTTATGCCTACGTCTGTTAAGGTACGGGGGTCTTTTCCTTGCATATGTTCATGCGTGTCCTGTGTTACGTGTGTTCACGTGTTCACGTGTGTTCCGTGCGTGCTTGTGTTCACGTGTGTGTGTGTCACGTGTGTGTTTCATGTGTGCGTGTGTTCACGTGTGTTCACGTGCGTGTGTTCACGTGCCGTTCACATGTGTGCGTTCATGTGTGCGTGTGTTCACGTGGTGCGTGTGTTCACGTGTGTGCGTGTGTTCACGCAGGAGGAGGCAAGGGGGCTGCTTCACGCTGGGCCACCGTGGGAGAGTCGCACGCGAGGGCAGCTCCCAGCAAGCGCAAGGTCTCTGTGCACAGCGCACGGCACTCCTCTCGTTACAGCTGCTGCTGCTGCTGTTGTTGTGTTTTAGTTTGTTGTCCTTCCCCACCTCCCATTAGCGAGGTTGGCTACGTACGGTGCAAAGAAATTCAGCGTACATACATACTACTAGACACTGCTGCAGGGACGTGCGGTGGGAGGCAGGCGACAGAGCCTACCTTCAATATCCAATGAAAATAGCTGTTAGGGGCCGTCCATAAATGACGTCACGCGATTTTGAACAATTTTTGANCCCCACCCCTCGTCACATGGCGTCACAAAAAGTCAGACCCCCCTCAAATGACGTCACAAAGCTCTGCCCCCCCCCCAAAAAAAAAAACATGCTTCAAATCGCTTTAAACTATTATAATTGTAGTGCGTATTTAATGTGGCGCTGCACTCTGATGTTGCAGGAGAAAACATTTATTAGAAGTCGATTTAATTAAGTAGAACGTGTTGTCTATATTTATTTAAAGTTGTGCATTTTGATGTGACGTCACATTTCTCAAANCCCCCCCCTCGTCACGCATCGTCACAAATGTCTGACCCCCCCTCCCCCCAGGTGCGTGACGTCATTTATGGACGGCCCCTTACGAAAGTGAAAAAAATGTTCCACTGATTTATGTTATAAATGTCATTTCTGTATAATTCCAATCATTACAGACAGATAGTAACAGGCACGCGCTTATTGCCCGCGCTCCATCCAGTTTCTGAGGGGTTGCGCAATCAGAGGGGAGGCTGAGCTCGTCGCTGCCTCACCTCTCGTCTCCCTGTATTTGCAGCGGAGCTCCGCAAATTAGGCGATTTTGACTATCAAAATTATTGGAATCGTACAGAAATGACGTAACACAGATCAGTGGAAGAATCTTAATTTTTACTTCCATTGGAGTATAACAGGTGAGACTGTGCCTCCCCTAATTCGCCTCACCACGGGAGAGAGAAAAAAATTAACCCGTAAAAACAAAGTTTTTCACTATAAATCCTTTATATGCATGGCATCGGTTTTATTTTATTATTCATTTCTGNTTTTCTTGAGTAAGATCATTTTTATCACATTGGTATTTTAAATTAAATATATTTTTTTTTTCCTAAAAAGTGGAAAATTTTGGAAAAATTTTCACGAAAATAAATTGTCACGCACAACGAGTCTGTGTGCAAAATGTCAGCTCGATTGGATCACGGGAAGTGGGTTAAAAAACGACCAAAAGATTTGCACGGTCGTAAGCGCGCAAGCAAGTGAACTTAATATAAAGGATTTTAAAAAAGACGATGGCTCCAAATATACAGCAGCAGGCGTCAGGGTTAGGATCGAACACATGACCTCCTGCGTACTAGGCGAGGTTGTTAACATCTCCTAGCCACCATGCCCCCCTGCTTGGCACTCTGGTACAACGTTTGGACTTATTATTATAATTAGTTTATTAATTAGTTTAGTTGTAAAGAGGCTTGGCCTGTCATACCCACCGAGGTTCAGCATGACGGCATGGTTCTACTTGATGTATGGGATCAGATTTACAGAATCAGAATATCAGAATTAGAATATGCATTGTACTGGAGGAATCCGATGAGGTGTCAGGGTCGAGATCGAACCCGCGACCTCCTGCGTACCAGGCGAGGGAGTTAACATCTCCTAGCCACCGCTGGTCACCGCACCAACTCCGCCCCCACACCCCTCCGCCCCTCACCCCACCGCCCCCTCCGCTCAGACTAAAGCGGAAGCCCTGGAGTACGTGTGGAGCATCTTGCAGGGCGTGGAGGAGGAGGAGCAGCAGCAGGAGGAGGAGTTCAGGGATTTGAGCTGAGGGAGGTGCACAAGGCCAGGATGGCGATGTTCAGGCTGGAGCGCAGAGCCACCGCCTGCAAGGAGGCCCTGAGGGTGGCGCTCCAGAGGATACGTGGAGGTGCGTAGCCTGCAGCAGTGATTTCTATTCCACCGCAACTCCACGCTCCCCTCTATTCCCACCGGAACTCCACGCTCCCCTCTATTCTCAATGGAACTCCACACTCCCCTCTATTCCACCGGAACTCCACGCTCCCCTCTATTCTCAATGGAACTCCACGCTCCCCTCTATTCTCACCAGAACTCCACACTCCCTCTATTCCCACCAGAACTCCACGCTCCCTCTATTCCACCGGAACTCCACTCTCCCCTCTATTCTCACCAGAACTCCACTCTCCCCTCTATTCTCACCAGAACTCCACGCTCCCTCTATTCCACCGGAACTCCACACTNCCCTCTATTCCCACCGGAACTCCACTCTCCCTCTATTCTCACCAGAACTCCACGCTCTCCTATATTCTATCCTTGACTCCACACTCCCCTCTATTCTCACCGGAACTCCACACTCCCTCTATTCTACCAGAACTCCACACTCTCCTCTATTCTCACCAGAACTCCACACTCCCCTCTATTCTCACCGGAACTCCACACTCCCTCTATTCTCACCAGAACTCCACATTCCCCTCTATTCACACCGGAACTCCACACTCCCCTCTATTCCCACCGGAACTCCACACTCCCTCTATTCCACCGGAACTCCACACTCCCCTCTATTCCCAACGGAACTCCACAGTCCCCTCTATTCTCACCGGAACTCCACACTCCCCTCTATTCCACAGGAACTCCACACTCCCCTCTATTCTCACCAGAACTCCACACTCCCCTCTATTCTCACCAGAACTCCACACTCCCCTCTATTCCACCGGAACTCCACGCTCCCCTCTATTCTCACCGGAACTCCGCAATCTTCTTTATGCTGATGGAAGTCGCCACTGCTGTTGATGCTACTGTTACATGTGCTCCTGTCAGTGCTGCTGCTGGTACTGATGCAGCCTATGAACTTAACGATGTTTAAATTTCGATTTAAAGCTTTCGTGACTGCAGGGATTCATCTTCTTGGTTCTTTCGGTAAAGTCACATAGAAGGGAAGTAATCAAATAATAAAAATAAAACATAACAAAACAATTCTCACGACGTTTCGGCCACAACGCAAGCAGCCGTCCTCAGGTGAAAACCAGGTCTGTCGAGGCGACAGCGTCTGAATGATACAGCACACGTGCTTGGAGCATATATATAAGCTGGGTTGGAAGGGGGGAAAAGAGCGCCTTGACAAAAGAATATGCATATCAAGAGGCATTTAGCATATTTATGGGAAATGCAGGTATGTGATTAGTACTACTCATGCCCGTGTATTATGCAGGATTAGCAGCATCAAAGGGAAGGGATATGGGAAATGCAGGTATGTGATTAGTACTACTCATGCCCGTGCATTATGCAGGATTAGCAGCATCAAAGGGAAGGGATATGGTAAATGCAGGTATGTGATTAGTACTACTTATGCCCGTGCATTATGCAGGATTAGTAGCATCAAAGGGAAGGGATATGGGAAATGCAGGTATGTGATTAGTACTACTTATAACCCGTGCATTATGCAGGATTAGCAACCAGGGTAAGCCCCACTGAGCTGTGTAGCTGTTTTTCAGAAGCGACCTGGCTATCACAAATGAGAGCTCAACGAAGTGACTTGTCATCATCATCATTACGTGGACATTTATAGCAGCCAAATACTCTCAACACATGACATTGATTCTAAATGTTGAGGGGAAAACCGGAGGACCCGGAGAAAAACCACGCAACCACGGGGAGGTACAACACGCAAACTCCAAACATACAGCAGGCTTCGTCAGGGTCGGGATCGCACCCACGACCTCCTGTAGACCATGCGAGGGAGTTAACATCTCGCCACGGAGGAGAGAGAGAGACACGCAGACTCCAAATACACAGCAGGCTTCGTCAGGGTCGGGATGGAACCCACGACCTCCCGTATACCAGGAGAGGTAGTCAACATCTCGCCGTGTTTGCCTGCAGGCTCCTCCGTGCCGCCGGCCTCCGCCCAGGCTGTGGCGGTGTCGCGCAGCGCTCGCTCTCGCTACGGCCTGCGCCCGCGCGAGAGGAAAGTCTACACAGAGGTGGAGGAGCCCAGGACGACGACTTCTTCTGTGAGACCCACTGCTCCCTCTCACTCTCTCACTCTCTCTCACACTCTCTCTTTCTCACTTTCTCACTCTCACTCACACTGTCACTTTCTCACACTGTCACTTTCTCACTCTCTCACACTGTCACTCTCANTCTCTCTCTCACACTGTCACTCTCACTCTCTCTCACTTTCTCACTCTCTCTCACTGTCACTTTCTCACACTCTCTCTCTCATTGTCACTTTCTCTCACTCTCTCTCACACCGTCACTTTCTCACACTCTCTCTCTCATTGTCACTTTCTCACACTCTCTCTCTCACAACTGTCACTTTCTCACACTCTCTCTCACTTTCTCACTCTCTCTCACACTGTCACTTTCTCACACTCTCTCTCTCATTGTCACTTTCTCACACTCTCTCTCTCATTGTCACTTTCTCACACTCTCTCTCACACTGTCACTTTCTCACTCTCTCTCACTGTCACTTTCTCACACTCTCTCTCTCATTGTCACTTTCTCTCACTCTCTCTCACACCGTCACTTTCTCACCACTCTCTCACACTGTCACTTTCTCACTCTCTCTCACACTGTCACTTTCTCACACTCTCTCTCTCACTGTCACTTTCTCACACTCTCTCTCACACTGCCACTTTCTCACACTCTCTCTCACACTGTCACTTTCTCACTCTCTCTCTCACTTTCTCACACTCTCTCACTGTCACTTTCTCACACTCTCTCTCACTTTCTCACTCTCTCTCACACTGTCACTTTCTCACACTCTCTCTCTCACTTTCTCACTCTCTCTCTCACCTGTCACTTTCTCACACTCTCTCTCTCACTGTCACTTTCTCANTCTCTCTCTCACACTGTCACTTTCTCACACTCTCTCACACTGTCACTTTCTCACTCTCTCTCTCACTCTCTCTCACTGTCACTCACACTCTCTCACACTGTCACTCTCACTCTCTCACTTTCTCACTCTCTCTCACTTTCTCACACTCTCTCTCACTGTCACTTTCTCACTCTCTCTCACACTGTCACTTTCTCACACTCTCTCTCACACTGTCACTTTCTCACTCTCTCTCACTGTCACTTTCTCACTCTCTCTCTCACACTGTCACTTTCTCACACTCTCCTACACTGTTGTGGTGCCACAACGACGGGGCCGCTCTGCCGAGCCAGGGAGCTGCCCGGCTTCCGCCACTGCACTGCCCCCATCACCCCCCACATAAGCACGCACCCACACCCACGTAGGGCCTTGTGGTCGGGTCACCTACCCTGAGTTTTCACCGAGGGCCCCTCGGGGGTTACCCCACGGTTTCTCAGGGCCAGGGAATTGGACAGGACCCTTCCCAGGCTAAGTAACACTGCGGCGCCGTGGGCGGATTTGAGATCGCACGACCACGGCGAGCTCAGAGAGCCCCGCAGTTAGAAACGCATACAAACACAAACACGGGTCAGCAAGGCAGATAGCTAGGATCAGGACCCGGGGCTGCTGCTTAGCAAAAAGATCAAAGGCCGGCGGGATCGCAAAAGGGCGGGAAATCCTAGGCTCAGGATTGGTCGAGAGACCAAGGCGGTCGGGACGTGGGCGCCTTGCCTTTGATGTGGATAGTTTAAAAGACGCAGGGGAGTAGGGGATCTCTTCTTCTGGAGTGGTGACACGGGGTCAACGACGAGGGAGTCATCGGTCGAGCCGCTGGATCGTCTGCAAGACGACCTGAGCGCCGCAAGGTCACCTAGGACTACAGACGGTATCGTATTACGCGCCTTACAACACCTCAGAGCGGAGAGTAGGATCCGTAGGAGAAGGTTAGTTCGGGTAAGGACGAGTAGGAAAGCGGTGTAACAGAGAGCGCAGCATAGAATAGGGCTGCACGCCACTAGAGAGTGGGTTGGAAGCGCCTTGCTGGCTCGTACATACACACGGGTGGCTCGGTGGGTTAACAAGGGTTAATAAAATCTCGAGCGTAGTAACAAAACCGTGTTGTTGGGTGTTTTTGAACGTGGTATTAGCGTGCACTGCATTCGCGGGGTGTGGTCGTTGTATGCGTAAAGGCTGTGGTCTCTGTACGATGGTGCGGGTACGGAGGTGTGTGTGTTAACGCCCGGGGGAGCACTTTTGTGTGTTGGCGTGCCTACGCAGCCGTGTGAGAGGAGAATCGTCCTTGCACGATACTTGTGTTGACGTGCACGCGCGAGTGCGGGAGGGGACGAGTCGTCGTGTCGGCGTGCACCCCGCTCGCGTGTGCGAAACCGCGGTGCGCAGTGAAGCTGTTAGCTTTGTGCGAGCTTGCGTGTGCTCGAGCGCGTAATCGGCTGCGCATTGTTGTACGGTTTATCTCGCGCGCACGGCGGCGGCAACTTTAGTCGTTGTGTCGGCGTGTGCCCCGCTTGCGTGTGCTCGTTACGTGTATAAGTGTGAACGCGTGTGGTCGGTGTTTGCGTAAGCTCTCGTCGTGCGAAATCGGCGTGCCCCAGGTGCGCGATTGTAACGTGAGCGGCCAGCGCGGCGCAGAGCGGCGCAAGAGTGAGTGCAGCGCAGAGCTGTGTGTGTGTGGGTGTGCGCGTACGTAATTAACCATGCCTGCTACGCGGACCCGCGGTGGAGTGGAAACCTCGGGCGACGGCTCTCACACCATGAGTGAGGAACTTAGCAGCGGTTCGCTTAGCAGCGGGGGGCGATTGATGATGCTAGCCCGGCCGTTAGCATTATCGAGGGAGGGATCTCGGGGCTAGCGACCCCACAGATTGGTGTCAGAAGTGGTACGGACCCCGCGTTACCTCACGCTAAAATAAGACTAATATTTACCGGCCGGGGGGCCCCTTCGTGGAAGGCATTCGCCCGCAATCTCTTAGGGGCCAAGGAAATTAATGGATGGACGGACGCGCAGGCAGTACGTCAACTTAATATGAATCTTGATGGGCGGGCAGCCGATTTGTAGAAGCGTTACCTCGAGCGCACAGACACAGCTAGAGGAGCTGATGCGCCGACTCGATCAGCGTTTTGGCACGCGTGACGAGGAGGAAGCAAAATCGGCCTTAGAGGCGCGCCGTCGCCAACCTGGCGAAGATCTGCGTGATTACGCCGAGGATGTGCGCGAGTTAACAAAGATCGCACGCCCGGGGTACGCAGCTGATGTTATTGAGGAACTGGCCGCCGAGAAAATCCAGCGGTACCTGTCTCGCACGGCGTGGTGGCAGCCAGACATGAGCTGCCCACGTCTGCCCTTTAACACCCTTGTCGAGCGCGCACGTAAGTGTGAAAGAATTCACAGCGAACGCGCGCAGCTCCGGGGGCTGGGACGAGAGCGCGCCATTGCGAGCCTGCTCTCGGAAGACGAGGAGGAGGAACAGGAGCTCGCAAGGACGGTAAGGAGCCGGGAAAGAGAGCCTCCAGTGTCCCGCGAGACAACCCCGGGATGGGTTGCCGGTATACAAACGGGTATAAAGGATGTCTCCGGCCAGGTAACCCAGATAGACAACAAGGTAAACCAAGTAGGTGAGAGGGTAACCCAGGTACGCGAGGAAGCAAATAAAAATATGAAGACCCTCCAGTCTGAGATGGGTGAACTACGCTCGACAGTAGGGGACTAGCCGGGAGGGTGTCCCAATTAGAGTCCGATTTGGGACAACTGCGTACTGGGAGAGGGAGCGGACAGGGACCCGCTACGGAGCCGCCCCCCTCCCCGGGCATGTTATATGTGCGATCGCCGAGGGCATCTAGTGAGGGATTGTCCGGAAATCACCCGAGCTAGACAGACGCGGGGGTTAAACTCCAACGCCCCTAGAGAGCGGACCAACTAGGGGTGCAATCGACGCGGTCCCGATACAAATAGACGATAATGAGAATAATGGCGAGCGAGTGATCTCCACACAGGTTCCAGCAACAACGCCCACAGAAACGGTGACTCCTGGCGACTGGCTGCGGGAGCTGGTGGCGGGATCACGGGGGCCACGTCGCTGGTGGAAGGGAGGTTAACGGAGTGCGTACCCGAATCCTGCTGGACACGGGGCGGTGGCCTCGCTCGTGAGCGCAGCGCACTGCAGCGCGATCGGGGTCGACTTGCGCCACCTGCAGGCCCGGACCGCGCGCTGCACACGGCAAGCGGAGCCGGGATGGGTTGCTGGGGAAGGTCTCCCTCGAGGTCCGTCTAGGAAACCAGGTGTGCACACAGGAATTCTACGTGTCGAGTGTGTTGTGCCACGAGTGCATTGCAGGAACGGACCTCCTGGAAAAGTTGGGACTTAACGTACAGCCCCGGCAACGATGCGCTACGGTGGAGGGCAGCGGGGAGCGGATTCCGTTCCTAGGACGGGAGCCGAATCGCCCACGCTTCACACCCGTGGCCGCTACGCTGGTGTCGGCCGTCACCATCGGACCTCTCGCCGAGATGCTGGTGCCGGTGGCAACCCTCTCCACCGACCCAACCCACCGACCATCGGGCGAGGTAATGCTGACTCCTCACCCGGAGTTGGCATCGCGATACGGGGTGGTAGGGTCAGCCACACTGGTAAACGCAGATGGGGCCAGCTGTTTATACGTGTGTTTAACCCACACAGTGCCCCGGCAATGATACGACGACGCACCCGATAGCCACCGTACACCCCTGCACGCACGCCACTCTAACGACTCGGTGTTCGCACTCTGGGCTGAGGACCCCGGCGTCCTGAGGGTGACCAGGACCTGGCCTGGCGAGTCGGCCCGACTCCCCGAGCCGAGGTCGTTCCCTGCTCGACGCGTTACATGTACCATGGGCGGATTTACCTAAGGGAGAGGCCGATCGGCTGCGCGAGTTACTGCGGGAGTATGCCGACGTATTCAGTGAACACGACTCGGACGTGGGTCGGACCGATCTTGTTAAGCACCAAATTGACACCGGTGCAGCCCGACCCATCAAACTCCCTGCGTACCGAGTGGGCGCACCCGAACGCGCCCAAATCAAAGAGGCAGTTGGGGACATGCTTCGCGATAACATAATTCAGCCCTCGGCGAGCCCCTGGTCAGCCCCGGTGGTACTAGTAACGAAAAAGGATGGGTCAACCCGGTTCTGCGTCGATTACCGTAAACTAAATGCAGTCACGCTCGGCGATGCCTTCCCCATACCCGCATCGACGACACCTTCGACAGTCTCGCAGGAGCGCGGTATTTTTCCACCCTCGATCTGGCGTCCGGTTACTGGCAGGTGGAGATGACGGAGGAGGATCGGCCAAAAACAGCATTCACCACCCCGATGGGCCTGTTTGAGTTTCGAGTGTTGCCGTTCGGACTCACTAACGCGCCCGCGACGTTCCAGCGGTTGATGGAGTTGGTGATGCGGGGCTTGCAGTGGGAACAGTGCCTGATTTACTTGGACGATGTGATAGTGTTCAGTAGATCTTTGTCTGAGCATTGGTCCAGGCTTCGAGAGGTGTTCCAGCGACTGCGAGCGGCTCATCTCAAGCTCAAGCCACGTAAGTGTTACATCGCACAACGCGAGGTGGGGTACCTCGGGCATCGCGTCAGCGAGGCAGGCGTGCACACCGATCCGGAGAAGGTACGCGCCGTAGTGGAGTGGCCACGGCCAAGGAATCTGACGGAGATCAGATCATTTTTGGGGCTCGCCACCTATTATCGTCGATTTGTAAAGGGATTCAGCGAGATTGCACGCCCCCTCACCCAACTCACCTCCCCTAAGCACCCTATCAGTGGACGGGGGCCTGCCAGACGGCCTTCACCACTCTCAAAGACCACCTCACCCACGCCCCACCCTCGCTTTCCCCGATTTTACCACCGATTTTATTTTGGACACCGACGCCTGCAGCAGCGGGCTGGGCGCGGTGTTGTCACAGGTACAGGATGGGACGGAACGAGTCATCGCGTACGCCAGCCGGACCTTGAGTGGGGCCGAGCTGAACTATTGCGTGACCCGCCAAGAGTTGTACGCCGTGATTTTCGCATGCAAACAGTTCCGGCCGTATTTGTACGGCAGGAGATGTCGCGTACGCACTGACCATTATGCTCTGCAGTTTCTTCTTACATTCAAGGAGCCGCGGGGGCAGATGGCCCGGTGGTTGGCGCAGTTGCAGGAGTACAACCTGCAAATCGAGTATCGGGCTGGCCGGACGCATGCAAACGCGGACGCCTTGTCGAGGCGACCCACGGTGTACGCCGAGACGAGGGCGGAGGAGGCCTGCCCGTGTTTCACGGGGGACGCTGCCGGCAGGCAACGGACCCCGAGAGGCCGCGGCCACTGACCCCCCCCAGCGAGAGAGAGTGCAGTGTGCGCCACAGAGACCCTCACAGGTGGCACTGAGGATCCCGTCGACCGCCCGGCAAGCGCGGACCCGCGGCTCGGGACCCGATCGGACGGATCCAGGAGGACGTCAGCTGCGCCTTCCCGGGCCTGAACGACGAGCAGCTGAGACAGACCCAGCAGCGAGATCCGGATCTGGCGGCAGTGGAGGCGGCACTGCGGGAGGAAAAGAGCGCCCTACCAGGACCCTGGAGCGGTTTGTATGCCCGGTTGTGTGTAGAAAACGGGGTGGTGAGGGAACTGGCCGACGCTGGGCAGCCGGGGTGCATCTGCGTTCCCGCCCATGTGCGACCCCAACTACTACGACTGGTACACGACACCCGCTCGGGGGGCCATGATGGGGAACGGCGCACCCGGGAGACTCTGCGCCGCAGTATCTCTGGCCTAAATTGGCGCAAGATGTGGCCGCCTGGGTGCAGGGCTGCCGGGCCTGTCAGCAGTGTGGGCAAAAGCCGGCGAGGTACCAGGTACCCCTGAGGCCGTTCCGAGTCAGTCGGACGAATCAGTTGGTCGGAATCGATCTGCAGGGGCCCTTTCCACGATCCACCGGGGCAACGATATATTCTCGTAGCGGTGGAATACTTCACCCGCTACCCGTGGCGGTGGCTATCCCGGATAAAACAGCCCTCGTAGTGGCCCGGGCTTCGTGGAAAACTACGTACTTAAGTGCGGGATCCCGAACGAGTCATTACCGACCAGGGTAGTGAATTCGAGGCCGAACTATTTCAGGCGCTGTGCCGAGAGTTCGGGATCCAGAAGGACCGAACCACGGCGTATCACCCCAGGCGAACGGGATGGTAGAGAGGATGAACCAGACTCTGGCCGGGAAGCTTAAACGCATGGCGGCCGCGAATCAACAGGACTGGGACGAACACCTTCCCTATGCCCTGTTCGCCTACACCACCGCCGTTCACACCTCTACAGGACAGACCCGTTCCTAATGATGTTTGGTCGCGAGTCTCGCCTGCCCGCAGATCTGCTGTTCGGTGTCCCTCCGCCGCAACGGGAGGAAGGGAGCCACCCCGTGGAGCACTTGCTGGAGACCCTGCGAGGGCCAGGGGCCGAGCCTACCCGCACGGAGAGGCCGCGCACCAGCGGCAAGAGCAGGGCGCCCGACCCCGTATGGAGCCCCCCTTCTACACTGCGGGCTCCGAGGTGTGGCTGTACACTCCCCGCGTCGGTGCCGGACAGGTGGGGAAGCTGACCACCTACTGGCGAGGACCCTGGATTGTGAGACGGCAGATCTCACCATGGACGGTGCTGATTCAGGGAGGAGAGAGGGGCAGGGAGATGGTGGTCAACATCCGCCGACTGAAGCCGTGGCGAGCAGCCCCGAGGGGGGAGCCCCGCCGTCCAAGTACCCCGAAACCCGGGGTCCCCCACCCCCCCGTGCCGGGGCCTCGCGCAGTATATGGGCCCCACGGAGCCCCGGGCTCCGAGGGGCCCGGGCGGGGCCGGGGGCGACGAGGACGGCGACCCTTAAACCCACCGCCTCTGAGTTTGTTCCCCAGCCCGCAGGTGCCAGAGGCCGAGGGAGCCATTGGAATGGAGGAGGAGACCACCGCCGGAGCCCCAGGAGACGGAGCCGCCACCCCGAGGCCAGCCACAAGGGCCGGGCGAATCCGCGGACCCCGCGGCGATACCTCGTGGGGCAACCCAGGCGAGGTGCTCCAGTCAACCCGGGACGGGGACTGGCACCCCGGGGGCTATGTGGTGCCACAACGACGGGGCCGCTCTGCCGAGCCAGGGAGCTGCCCGGCTTCCGCCACTGCACTGCCCCCATCACCCCCCCACATAAGCACGCACCCACACCCAAGTAGGGCCTTGTGGTCGGTCACCTACCCTGAGTTTTCACCCGAGGGCCCCCTCGGGGGTTACCCCACGGTTTCTCAGGGCCAGGGAATTGGACAGGACCTTCCAGGCTAAGTAACACTGCGGCGCCGTGGGCGGATTTGAGATCGCACGACCACGGCGAGCTCAGAGAGCCCCGCAGTTAGAAACGCATACAAACACAAACACGGGTCAGCAAGGCAGATAGCTAGGATCAGGACCCGGGCTGCTGCTTAGCAAAAAGATCAAAGGCCGGCGGGATCGCAAAAGGGCGGGAAATCCTAGGCTCAGGATTGGTCGAGAGACCAAGGCGGTCGGACGTGGGCGCCTTGCTTTGATGTGGATAGTTTAAAAGGAAACGCAGGGGAGTAGGGGATCTCTTCTTCTGGAGTGGTGACACGGGTCAACGACGAGGGAGTCATCGGTCGAGCCGCTGGATCGTCTGCAAGACGACCTGAGCGCCGCAAGGTCACCTAGGACTACAGACGGTATCGTATTACGCGCCTTACAACACCTCAGAGCGGAGAGTAGGATCCGTAGGAGAAGGTTAGTTCGGGTAAGGACGAGTAGGAAAGCGGTGTAACAGAGAGCGCAGCATAGAATAGGGCTGCACGCCACTAGAGAGTGGGTTGGAAGCGCCTTGCTGGCTCGTACACACACGGGTGGCTCGGTGGGTTAACAAGGGTTAATAAAATCTCGAGCGTAGTAACAAAACCGTGTTGTTGGGTGTTTTTGAACGTGGTATTAGCGTGCACTGCATTCGCGGGTGTGGTCGTTGTATGCGTAAAGGCTGTGGTCTCTGTACGATGGTGCGGGTACGGAGGTGTGTGTGTTAACGCCCGGGGGAGCACTTTTGTGTGTTGGCGTGCCTACGCAGCCGTGTGAGAGGAGAATCGTCCTTGCACGATACTTGTGTTGACGTGCAAGTGCGGCGAGTCGGCGTGAGCTCGCGTGTGACCCGCAGTGAAGCTGTTAGCTTTGTGCGAGCTTGCGTGTGCTCGAGCGCGTAATCGGCTGCGCATTGTTGTACGGTTTATCTCGCGCGCACGGCGGCGGCAACTTTAGTCGTTGTGTCGGCGTGTGCCCCGCTTGCGTGTGCTCGTTACGTGTTATAAGTGTGAACGCGTGTGGTACGGTGTTTGCGTAAGCTCTCGTCGTGCGAAATCGGCGTGCCCCAGGTGCGCGATTGTAACGTGAGCGGCCAGCGCGGCGCAGAGCGGCGCAAGAGTGAGTGCAGCGCAGAGCTGTGTGTGTGGGTGTGCGCGTACGTAATTAACCATGCCTGCTACGCGGACCGCGGTGGAGTGGAAACCTCGGGCGACGGCTCTCACACCATGAGTGAGGAACTTAGCAGCGGTTCGCTTAGCAGCGGGGGGCGATTGATGATGCTAGCCCGGCCGTTAGCATTATCGAGGGAGGGATCTCGGGGCTAGCGACCCCACAATTTCAAGTCACACGCCCCTACAGACTTCAATTCACACGACCCTACAAACTTCAATTCACAAAACCCACAGATCAATTCACACGCCCCTACAGACTTCAATTCACAAAACCCTACAAAACTTAAATTCACACGACCTACAAATTTCAATTCACACTCCCCTACAGATGTGTTTTGGTCATGTGCCTACCTTTCCTATACTCTCCACTGCTACGGTGTTTATTGTGTCGTGTTTGTTGTGGCGTTCTGACCACGTGCCCCGACTGGACACCTGTGGACAATAAAGAGCTTCACAGCTCATCGGATTCCTCCATAAAAATTTAAACTTTAAAAACTCTGATGACGTCACTGCGTGGTGACGTCACGCGTCTAGCCCCCACTCCCCGTTCCCCCACCCTNCCACCCNCATTCCCCCCCCCCACNCACCAACCGCCATTCCGCCCCCTCCTNCCCCCACCCCCCTCCCACCACCAACCGCCGCCATTGGCCACTGAGTGACGGTGACGTCACCACGGCGCCTGTGCCAGGCTGGGTGCACTTCGAGGCTGCCGCGTGAAGTGTCGACGGCTCGACACTGAGGTGGTGACGTCACGCGAGCGTTGTGTTTAACGATTTAACGATATTAGCGTAAAATATGACATTAGCTGAAGTGATGTGAATACGTTCGGATTACCTCAAGTAATGTTACATTTACCTGAGGTAATTTTACCTCGCATAAGGTAAAGTTACCTCATTTGAGATGTTACCTTACCTGACGTAATTTTACCTTTGCCTGAGGTAATGTTACCTCGACCTAACGTTATATTACATCGCTTGAGGTAAAGTTACCTCGCCTTCCATTGAATTCCGATTATGTAACCCTGAGGTAATAATCACGCGATAATTGTGTTTAATGATTTAACTACGTGAGAATATTACGATATGGGCATTAGCTGAAGTGATGTGAATACGTTCGGATTACCTCAAGTAATGTTACATTTACCTGAGGTAATGTTACCTCTATGTGAGGTAAAGTTACCTCACTTAAGGTCAAGTTACCTCGCCTGAGGTAAAGTTAACTAACCTGGGTAATGTTGCCTCTACCTGAGGTGAAGTTTCCTCACCTGAAGTAATTTTACTTCGCCTAAGATAAAGTTACCTCAGCTGAGGTAAAGTTACCTCATTTGAGATAATGTTACCTTACCTGACGTAACTTACCTCTGCCTGAGGTAAAGTTACCTCGGCCTAACGTTATATTACTTCGTCTGAAGTAAAGTTACATCGCCTGAGGTAATGTTACCTCTACCTGAAGTAATTTTACCTCACCTAAGGTAATGTTACCTCGCATGAGGTAAAGTTACCTCATTTGAGGTAAAGTTACCTCACCTGAGGTAATGTTTCTCGACCTGAGGTTACTAAGGGCACCACGGGTGACCAGNCCCTCCCCACCCCCANCCAGCCCCCCCANAGNCCCCCCCCCACCCCCCCCCAGCCCCCCCCCCCCCAGNCCCCCCACCACCCCCCCCCANCCANCCCNCCCCCACCCAGCCCTCCCTCCCCACCCCCCCCCCCCCCCCACCCAGCCCACCCCCCCACCCCCCCCCCANCCAGCCCTNCCNCCCANCCAGCCCTNCCTCCCANCCAGCCCCACCCAGCCCCACCCAGNCCCACCCACCCAGCCCACCTNCCCACCCAGCCCCTCCTCCCACCACCCTCCTNCCCACCCAGCCCTCCTACACGACGGACGGACGGACACAATAATCCCTGTGGGCTGGTGTAACCAGGAGGTTCCTACCAGTAGTCAAGTGAGGATTCTATCTCACGCGAATTTTAAATCGTGTAAGATTTACGCTACGAGACGACTTCACGTTACGATTACAGCTACACATCTCGTACAGTGTTGACATGAGCGACTAATTAATTGTACAAGATTTACTTTGCACTGAATGAGAATGTCGCGGTGAAGATTACCTTATAATATAACGTGATTTGATACGGATTGCATCACATTCTGATTACCTTACCCTCAGTGCCGGATAAAGTTAGTTCGGGGCCTGTAGCATGTGCTATAAAGGGGCCCAATTATATTTTTTAAACGTAAACATTAAAACACATTTTTTACTTGCACAGTAAAGTATTTCAANTTTTTCATTTGCTATACAGCCGGATAATACGACTAATCGCTAACCTTAAACACCCAGTCGTTCATAAAAAAAGTTGAAGGCGGTATAGTACTATAGTAATAGAGCAAGTACAGACTCAATTAACCCGAATTGATATCTTGAAAGCATTTAGCGCGAGGCCCTTGAAGGTGCGGGGCCCATAGCATTTATAGCAACTTTTGCGACTCCGATAATAACCCCCCCACTCCCCACCATNACCCCCACCCCCANCCCCCATNCCCCCACCCCAACCCCCACTCAATNTCACCCTCACTATCCTCCCCACCACTCANCTCTGCCCCACTCCCCACCCCCNTCCCCTCCCCCCTCCTCCCACCCCCACCCCCANCTTCCANCCCCCTANCCCCACNCCCCCANTCCCCCCCCCCACTCCCCCCCCACCACCAACGCCGCCATTGGCCACTGAGTGACGGTGACGTCGCCACGGCGCCTGTGCCAGGCTGGGTGCACTTCGAGGCTGCCGCGTGAAGTGTCGACGGCTCGACACTGAGGTGGTGATCACGCGAGCGTTGTGTTTAACGATTTAACGATAGGAACATTAGCTCAAGTGATGTGAATACGTTCGGATTACCTCAAGTAATGTTACATTTACCTGAGGTAAAGTTACCTATTTGAAAANGTTATTTAACTACACNCATANGGGCCTGAGGTAATGTTATTTCCCGACCTCACGTAACATTACCTCGCCTGAGGTAAAGATACCTCGACCTGAGGTGCCTGAGGTAATGTTTCCTCCCTGTAATGTTACCTCAGGTGAGGAAAGTTACCTCACCTGAAGTAACGTTACCTCACCTAAGGTAATGTTATCTCACTTGTAACGTTACCTCGACCTGAGGTTACTAAGGGCACCACCTGGGGTGACCAGCNCCTNCCCAAAATTCCCCCCACCCAGCCCTCCTACCCTCCCACCCAGTGAAGTCCCCTCCCTCCCAGTCCCCTCCNCGTTCCCCTNCCCACCAGCCCCTCCCCTCCCAGCCCTCCCCACCCAGAACCCCACCCTCCCCACCCAGCCCACCCTACCCCACCCAGGTACCCCTCCCTCCCACCCAGTTACCCCTCCCTACACGACGTTACCACGGAGGACAAATAATCCCTGTGGGCTGGTGTAACCAGGAGGTTCCTACCAGTAGTCAAGTGAATTGTATCTCACGCGAATTTTAAATCTGTGTAANATTTACGCTACGAGACGACTTCACGTTACGATTACAGCTACACATCTCGTACAGTGTTGACACGAGNGACTAATTAATTGTACAAGATTTACTTTGCACGAATGAGAATGTCGCGGTGAAGATTACCTTATAATATAACGTGATTTGATACGGATTGCATCACATTCTGATTACCTTACCTCAGTGCGGAAAAGTTAGTTCGGGGCCTGTACATGTGCTAAAGGGCCCAATTATTTTTTTTAAACGTAAACATTNAAACACATTTTTACTTGCACAGNAAAGTATTTGTANTTTTTCATTTGCTATACAGCCGGATAATACGATAATCGCTAACCTTAAACACCCAGTCGTTCATAAAAAAAGTTGAAGGCGCTATAGTACTATAGTAATAGAGCAAGTGCAGAATCAATTAACCCGAATTGATATCTTGAAAGCATTTAGCGCGGGGCCCTTGAAAGTGCGGGGCCCGTAGCATTTGTAACTTTTGCGACTCCGATAATAACCCCCCACTCCCCCCACCCCATAACCCCACCCCCACCCCATCACCCTCCCCCCACTCCGCCACTCACCCACTCCATCCACCCCTCACTCCCCCACTATAAACCCCCCCCNCCCCCCACCCCCCTCCCCCCACTCCCCCCCCCCACTCCCCCCCCACCACCAACCGCCGCCTGGTCACACCTCACCACCGCCNGTGCCGCTCACCGACTGCCGCGTGAAGTGTCACCTCGACACTNAGGTGGTGACTCACGCGAGCACGATTTAACCCTGACCTGTTACTTACCGNCGATATTACGATATTAACGTAAAGAATAACGATATTACATTAGCTGAAGTGATGTGAATACGTTAGGATAACATCAAGTAATGCTACATTTACCTGAGGGATGTTACCCCGCGAGGTAACTTACCTCGCTGAGGTAAATTACCTCACCTGAAGTAATATTCACCTAATAATTCTGNATGAATGAGTTACCTATCTGAGAAAGTTACCTCACGGTCATTTTCTGAANCGGTCCTGGGCATCGGTCGACTGGCCTCAAATGAGTTCCGTGTAGCGGTGTGTAGTAACATCCCGGGAGACAAAGGCGGCCGGGCGTGGTGCTGGCCACCCACCCCCCCTGGTGTCGTTGGCCTTCAGCGCCGCTACTGTCACAGCGCTTGACCCGAAGTTACCACATCTTAGGTATCCCGTGACCTCTCCGTGACTCTNTCTCTGACTGTCCTGTGACTCGTCCGTGACTCTGTCTNCNTGTGAGTCGGTGTCTCCCTGTGTTGTCTCCCTTGACTCTGGTGTGACTGTCTCCTGTGACTCTGTCTCCGTGACTGCNTGTGCGTTCCCATGTCTCCGTGACGCTCAGTGTGTGTCNCCGTGACTCTGTTCAGGTGACTGGTGANTCTTCCTGTCTCGTCTCCCTGTGACTCTGTCTCCCTGTGACTCTGTCTCCCTGTGACTCTGTCTCCGTGTGACTCTGTCTCCCTGTGACTGTCTCCNTGTGACTCTGTCTCAGTGTGACTCTGTCTCCGTGTGACTGTCTCCCTGTGACTCTGTCTCGTGTGACTGTCTCCTGTGACTCTGTCTCTGTGACTCTGTCTCCGTGTGACTGTCTCCTGTGACTCTGTCTCGTATGACTGTCTCCCTGTGACTCTGTCTCGTGTGANTCTGTCTCGTGTGACTGTCTCAGTGTGACTCTGTCTCCCTGTGACTCTGTCTCCCTGTGACTCTGTCTCCCTGTGACTCTGTCTCGTGTGANTCTGTCTCCCTGTGACTCTGTCTCCGTGTGACTCTGTCTCCNTGTGACTCTGTCTGACTCGTCTCCCTGTGAAGTTACCTCGTCTCAGTGTGACTCTGCTCCTGACTGTCTCCNTGTGAGTCTCCCTGTGACTGTCTCCGTGTGACTGTCTCCTGTGACTGTCCTGTGACTCTGTCTCCTGTGACTCTGTTCCGTGTGACTCNGTCTCCGTGACTCTGTCTCCTGTGACTCTGTNTCCGTTGACTCTGTCTCCGTGACTGTCTNCCTGTGANTCTGCCTGTGACTGCTCCTGACTCTGTCTCCCTGTGACTCTCTGTTCCGTTGACTCGTCTCCGGTGACTCTGTCTCCCTGTGACTCCTCCTCCGTGACTGCATCTCCGTGTGCGTCTGTCCCTCCGTGTCTCTGCCTCAGCAGCAGCAGCAGGAGATGGGCGACTTCCGAGACATCAGAGGCTTCTTCACCAAGGCCGAGTGGAGCGATCTGGCGAGTGCGAGAAGCGGCGCTACAGGAACATCAAGCAGAACCACGCCGTCCTGCTGAACCTCGGTGGGTACGGCAGGCCGAGCCTCTTCGCAACTAAACTAATTGTCGCAGTGATTATAATGATGAGACCAAGACGTCGTAGCAGAGTGGCATGCATGGGCGCCATGGTGGCGAGATGTTAACTAACTCGCCTGGTCTACAGGAGGTCGTGGGTTCGATCCCGACCCTGACGATGCCTGTCATATATCTGGAGTCTGCGTGTGTCTCTTCCGGTGAGATGTTAACTCCCTCTCCTGGTCTACAGGAGGTCTTGGGTTCGTTCCCGACCCTGACGATGCCTGTCATATATCTGGAGTCTGCGTGTGTCTCTCCCGGTGAGATGTTAACTACCTCTCATCGTCTACAGGAGGTCGTGGGTTAGATCCCGGTCCTCCGGGTTTTTGCTCCACTTGTAGAATCAACATCACGCGTTTAGAGTATTTGTCTGCTGCTATAAATGTCCACGTGGTAATCCACTTGGTTGAGCTGTCATTTGTGGCAGCCAGGTCGCTTCTGAAGACGGAGCCAATAGCTCAGTGGACTTCACCTGGTGAAGTAAAATAGATTTAGTTTTAGTTTAATGATTTGTTTACCTTTACTCTACTTTGCACGCCTATCGTGTTTGTGTTTTGTGTTGTAACTTTCTGACCCGTGCCCCCTATGGGACATCTATGAAAAGAGCTTCATAGCTCATCGGATTCATAATTCAAGTCACGTAGGTAAAAATAAAATAAAATTAATAAAGTAAAATTAAAATTAAAAGTACTTTTATTAATTTAAATTTATTTTTTACCTACGGATTCATAATGTTGGAGAGTAAACCCACAACATTTACAAAATAGTTTATTTTGACTTAAAACTTTCGTGACTGCAGGAATTCATATTCTTTGGTTCTTTCGATAAAGTGACGTAGATAGAAAAACTAAAATAAAAATAAAGTGAATAATAAAAATGATAAAGCACTCATGTATAATCAAAACTTTTGAGTTATAAATTAGTCTTCTTGGTTCTTTCGGTAAAGTCACATAGAAGGGAAAAAAACATAAAATACAATTATTAAAATACAATTTTAATGTTTTCTTTTAATATTTTATTATTTCCCTTCTACGTGACTTTACCGAAAGAACCAAGAAGATGAATCCCTGCAGTCACGAAAGCTTTAAATTGAAATGTATACATTAGTGNTTTTTTTATGGAGCAGTCTAATTAGTGTCTTATTTTTATAATTTTTATTCACTTAATTTGTATCATTTGAACTGCCTCTATTGGGAGGGTTTCCACATAACCATGAGATCTTTTAACAATCTCCGTGACAAGAAAGTTCATCTGATCGAGTCACTCACATTTCTGAAGAGATGCCGTGACTCTAACGTAATACCGATCTCATTGACACTGATTTCTGCTGCAGTCACATCTTCCAATGCCAGACGAATTTTGTTCAGGGCGAGCTTGGCCCTGATCTCAGAGAGAATTAGACTGCTCCATACTGAACTAGATCATGTAGACAAGACACTCTTGAAATCACACTTAACATTGACGGGAAAAATGTCGACATCTGATTGGGAACATGTAGATAACATGACCGCTTAATCAGCCACTACAATGTCAGCGAAATGTAAAGATCTGATTTTCGAGTTCAACCTCCTTTCTAACAAGAAACCAGATCCACACGTTAAAAGGTTAGACGTTGACAAGGTTGTTATTAATCTGAGTAATAGCCCAATGTGCGATGGTCTAAAGTCGGTTTTGGCTAAAGGTTGAACTTCTCAGTCACCCCAAACACATTCCAGTGGATGACGTTATTGCCCAGGTCGATGTCGCTCTTAAGGGTTTGGGGCGCATCGCTGCAGACGTTACAAGATCTGAAATTGCTGCAACCCTCAAAGCGCTAAGATACCAGTCAGCAACATCAGTGAGGATTAACTTTTTGTGGTTTTTGATTATTTTTATTCACTTTATTTTTCTGTCTACGTGACTTTGCCGAAAGAACCAAAGAATATTTACAAAAAAATGTATTTTGTGTGTGTGTAATTTGTTTACCTTTTCTATACTTTGCACTCCTATCGTGTTTACTGTATTGCTTGGGGTTATTGTAGCAGCCAAATAATATAAATGAACGTAGTAGCGGTACACCGTTGCGCTGTATGAAATAATCATCACATTTTTGGCAAAAGTTATTTATTTCCTCGCGATTCGAGACCCTAGACAAGGATATTTTGNGTGGTGGTGGTGCGTCAAAATCAGTTGTCGTGATGCCAAAGCGGTGGAAGACGGAACGTGACATGAGCAGCACTGAACACGAAGCTTCGCAGTCTGTTGCCGTACAGCGGCGCCCAGTCTGATGACGATCGGCTGCTCCGTGCTCCAGTGGCAAGATTGGACTCCTCGTGCCCCTAGAGACTCGGTCGGACGGTGCCTCGATACGACTCGTGGTGTCGCCACCGCACGTTCGGAATGGGGGACGCGGCTGCTGAATCTGAGTGCAACTTCTGATGGAGAGTCCTGCAGCTCACTCAAGGGGCAACGGCGACATCGTCAGGACTATGAAAAATAAGAATCGGTTTTACTCTTTATGGGAATGAAACAGGAGGTGTTAAGATGTTCAAACACCAGATAGATTATAGCTTTTGCAAGGAATCAGGTTACTGCATTAACCACGCGTACTGAACACGCAAACAAACACTCTCTGATAACATTTAATCATTGTCTTTGATACTGATTGGTCTACCCCAGAGACAGCCTTCTTCATGGCCTAGTCTCACCAGTGTCAGACCAGAGAACAACACCAAAAGGCGACCAGTACAAAGACAATGCAGTGTCAAGAGCATTTATAGCTCGGGGTGAGTAGCTATATCATTGGACCTTTTTGCCAGAATCAAAGTATAAAAATAGGAATCGGTTTTACCCTTTCTGGCAATAAAACAGGAGCTGTTAAGATGTTCACACCAAATAGATGATTCCTTTTTGCAAGGAATCAAGTTACTGCATTAACCACGCGTACTTGTGTTGAACACGCAAACAAATGTTGAGGTCGCTAGCCCCCGAGATCCCTCCCTCGATAATGCTAACCGCCGGGCTAACATCATCAATCGCCCCCCCGCTGCTAAGCGAACCGCTGCTAGGTTCCTCACCCATGGTGTGGGAGCCGTCGCCCGAGGATTCCCTTCCACCGCGGGTCCGCGTAGTAGGCATGGTTGGATACCGCGTAGTTTTATGTCCCCCTTTACGCTACCACGATACCTCCCTTTCCTAATCGCGTACCTGCGACCCACACGGAGCGAACGTACGCACACACACACACACCGCTCCGTGCACTCCAACTCCACACTGACTACTCGCGTTATGATCGTGCACCTGTATCACACGCGGAGTGAACACACGCGACACCCACTCTCGCACCGCTCTGCGCAGCGCTCCCCCGAGGCGAGCCGCAGCACTACAGAATCACCGCGCACACACGCTCACCCGCGCGCTCAGCTCCGCGCAGCGCTCACTCACGTGGCGAATCACCGTGCACACAGGGCACCCACACGCTCACACTGCTCGACCAGATCACGCGAGACCACGCTTCGCTATTAATGATTTATTATCTGATACCTGGCAATTTAATGTTAAATCAGTGAGTCGACGAGGCTGGCCTACGCTGATACCTTTATACCTATTCCCGATTTATCTGCTATGATTCCAATTCACCTTCTTACTCTCTGTTGGATGCCCACGGCGGTTCGTTGATCACGTACTCGCAGCGTGCCTCGATGCGTCTCACGGACGTTCGGGTCGCTGGACTGGAGAGCGTCCTGTTGCCTGGCGCTGGAGAGAGAGAGCGATTTCCCCTTTGCGCCCCCGTATTTATCCTCCCTACCTCACAGGGATGCTGCGCTGAACAATGGGCTCGTGCACCCCAAGCCCGCGCACGGCGGTTCCGGGCGCTTTTGATCTGCTAATCAGTGAGCTGCGTTGGCGGCGTACATCCTAATTACTCCCTTACCCTGCGCGCTCAAGCGTAATTATGCCGTCCCTCCGCTGCCGGTGCGGGGGTGCCTGATTATGCAGTTCAGATGCGCTGCGTGTTTTCTAATGATGCTCCTCCATTACAATGCTTATTCCCTCTGCCTGCCCCGTCGATACTGGCGTGTGTGGGGGGAAAATGCGCCTCCACCGCGGTGGCCGAATGCCCCACGCCGCGACCACACCATATTAAGGCTGGTCGCAGCGCCGCGGCGCAACGTAGCACGGGGGAGGTCGTCCAATTCCCTGATCGCCGGAAACCGTGAGAGTTAACCCCGATAAGAGTTTCTCGGATAAAAACCGGTCGGCCAGGTAACCTCCCCTTCCAGCTCTATGGGTGGGGGAAAATGCGTGCGGGTGTGTTCATGTGAGGTGAGGTGAGGGGGAAGCGGGGTTGGCTCCGTTGCTTGGTGGTGGCGAGGTCGGGGATTTGGGCGCCTGCCGAACGGCTTCGTGGCGGCGGCATCACACAAACACGCTCTGATAGTAATCACATCGTCAGGACTGTGTTACGAGGACCCGGTGTGTTGCTATGCTGCACGGGTGTACTGCCAATACGTACAAATAACAATGACCGACTGCCTCCTTGCGCAGGGATGAACCCGGCCCAGCCCGAGTTCATGCGCGCACGCGGCAAGCGCAGGGCGAGGGGAATGGAGCGGAGTGCGGGCGGTCGAGCGACTCCGACGAGGAGTGGACGGGGAGGAGGAAGAGGAAGGAGGTGGCGATGCACGGAGGACGAAGAGGCAAACGTAAAAGGGCGCTTGCAGACCGTGCAGAGACCCCCTGTAGACTCACACAGAGACCCCCTGTAGACTCACACAGAGACCCCCTGTAGACTCACACAGAGATCTTGTTGTTGGAGGGCGTCCTTCACGAGCCTCCTCCACAGAGCCCGATCTTGACACCGCTGGTACCAGTCCTTGGCAAGTCCACTCAGCTCCATGTCCTCCTGTACCACATCACTCCATCTCTTCTCTAGCCCGTGTCACGCCTGTTTAGCCCCCTCGATCCGGCCGAACAAAAGCTGTTTAGGCATGCAGTGGCTGGGCATGCGGGCTACATGACCCAGCCAATGCAGCCTTGCCTGCCGGAGGAGCTCACCGATGGGACTTTGCCCAGATCTTTCAAGGATTTGTGAGCTCCTCACACAATCCAGCCTGGTAAAACCCAGGATGGATCGTAGGCAGGCCAGCCTAAATGTTTCTAACCAGCGAAGATGCTCCATTAGGGGGGTCCACGTTTTGCAAGCGTAGAGAAGGAAGGGAATGACTGTGGCCGAGAAAACCTGAAGCTTCGTGCGGAGTGACAGACCAGGTAGCTTCCACACAGCGTTACGCAACCGATGAAAATATATTGCCGCTTGACTGATTCGGAGTGAGACCTCTGCTGTTAAACTGGAGCCGGTCATAAGCACACTGCCCAGGTATGGGAAACTCTCCACTCTCTCCACAACTGCCCCATCACTGATTGGGAGTGAGTTGTATGGGTGGAGTGTCCAATGGTACAAAATACCCAGGCAGGTGCTTAGTTTTTGGTGGGGCTGATGGTAAGGCCCCACCTCCTAGTGGCATTCTCCAGTCTCAGCAGCAGCGTCTCCAACTCCTCCTCTGAATGAGCAGCTATTACTACATCATCGGCATACATAACGTGGTTGACCAATAGGGAGCCATCCCTTGATCGCACCCAGGCATCGATCAGCCTCCCATTATATCTACCAAATGGAAATTCCCTCGGTACAGCTATTGAAGGCTTCACGAACTACGTGGTCAAAATTGATGTTAAATAATGTGGGAGCCAGAGGACATCCCTGTCACACCCCAAGGTGTACAGGGAATGGCTCCGACTCCCGGCTACGTAGTTTTACCCGGGCCCGCTCACCATCATTAAGGTCCTTAATGATCGTGAGCAGAGGGTCAGGGACTCCGAAAGCACGAAGAACAACCCAGAGCCCAGGCCTACTGATGGTGTCATAGGCCTTGACCAGGTCAATAAAGCAGAGATGTAGGTCTTGTTGGAATTCCCTACACCTCTGCTGTAGCAGACGGACAGAAAATATGGCATCTGTGCAGGACCGCCCTTTCCTGAAACCGCATTGGGGATCCGCAAGCCTCTCCTCAGCGTGCCTAGCAAGGCGATGTTGAATAATCCTTGCCAGCACCTTTCCCGGCACACTGAGGAGTGAGATGCCCTTGTAGTTGTTACAGTCTGTACGGTCCCCCTTCTTAAAGAGGGGGACCACCAGGGCATCCTTCCAATTCTGCGGTACCCGTCCAGTGGTCCAGACTGTTGTTATGATGTCATATAGGGCAGTCTGTGCACAAACGCCACCCTCCCTCATCATTTCGCTTGGGAGATCATCTCTGCCCGGTGCCTTTCCTGGTCTCAGACTCCGGATCGCCTTCAGTACTTCCTCAACAGATGGCATCTCAGCCAGCCACTCACAGAGGGTGACTTCTTCCAATATTTGAGGCACCACAGCCTCAGCAGGGTCATCCCCACTTTGTGCCATGATGTTTTCCTGGCTGAGGGATTTCCCCTCCCCCAGGACCTCACAGAAATGCTCAGCAAATCTGCAAACCTGTTCCTGGGGGTCGGAGATTGGATCACCGTTTTTTCCCCTAATGATGGTAATCGGTGTGGCGCTGGAGGTTACTTTTTGATGGAGTTAAATAGTGATTTGTGATCGTGGGCCACTGAGGCAGACTCCATCTCCTCAGCAACCCGTGACCACCACCCATCCTTGCAGCGCCTTACGGCTCTTCAACCCTCCGAGCGAAGGTTGCGGTAAGCCTCCTCATTGTCTGACGTGGGATGCTGGAGCCGATGAGAGTGGGCCTGTCACTTTTTCTCAACTATCCTGAACACCTCCTGTCAGCCAGGGTCTCTGGGGAGTTCTGGAACGCGTACCCAAAGCAGCCATTGCAGCTGCATGAGTCACAGTCCTAAACCTCGCCCATTTACCCTCGACATCAGGAAGACTGGGGGATGATGCCACAACCCCAGCCGCAAGCGATGATGAAATTCTCACTTGCAACTTTCATCAGCTAACTAAAACCAGGCCACTTTAGGTTGGAATGGGGTCCTGGGTGTACACCCACCACCAGAGTGGAAGAATGGCAGGCGCATCTTACAGATGACTAGTCGATGGTCAGAGGGCAGATCAGCTCCACGGTACAGTAGGTCCTGGTGTCAAAGACATGGGTTCGCATCCGCTGGTCCATCACTATGTAGTCCAGCAGATGTTCTTGCTTGGACCCGGCATGCATCCATGATGTTGTGTGGATGCGCCGATGTCGGAAGAGCGTGTTGGTAATTACAAGCCCATGGGCTGCACAAAAATCTAGCAGCCTCCTACCGTTGTTATTGAACTGATCTGGCCCATGCCCTCCAATCACTCCAGACCAGGTGCCAGTATCATGACCAACTCGGGCATTGAAGTCACCCAACAAGATGACTCTATCCCGAGTGGCCACTTTAGCCAGTACCTGTGACAGGAGGTCATAGAAGGCATCTGAATCATCGGCTTTGCCTGCATCCCTCCACGGATGTTCGTCTTCGGTGGGGGCATAAGTAACCACGACCACCACTCCTCGCCTCCTGTTGATGGGAAGGCGAGCCCAAAGTAGCCTGGGCCTTACAGCTTCCCACACCTCATCGCCACGCTCCCAAGCCCCCTTCATTCTTTTGTTCATAAGAACACACGCACACACGTGAACACCCGCAAACACACGCACGCACGTGTCCATGTGTGTGAACACATGGATACCCGTGAACACACGCACACACGTGTGAACACGCGGACACGCATGAACATATGCAAAGACAAATATCCCCCGTATAGCCTTAGCAGACTGTAGGGGCAAGTGCTGTTAGTGAGCCAGAACGGTACACGAGGGGGTCGGTGGCCAGCACCACGCCCGACCGCCTTTGTCTCCCCAGTGGCGATGTTTACACACTGTACCAGGTACTAATTTGAAGGTGAGTTGACCTAGGGGAGGCCCAGGACCAGTTTAGATAATCGTCACTGGTGTTGACCGTGAGCAGAAATCGAACCCGGGTCGCCAGGTTCATAGCGCAGACTGCTAACCAGTTTAACATGTAGGATTTCGCGACCAATATTATTAATTTTTTGGGTTATATCGCGTAAATATGAATGTGTCGTTAAACCCGTCACCACCCGACGCAGCCAATCCGTAAGGTTTGTCAGGTAAACAAAACGTGCAATTAGTTACTAGTTCAGCACTAACCGGTTGTGTGTTGGACAGTAAACCCACAAAATTCACAATTCGAGAATGGTACTGTGATGTTCCACTGGTGATTACAACCAGCTTCATCAAGCGAGTCTACAGGG
>WFAB01002168.1:0-54278 GCA_018977245.1 Lethenteron camtschaticum
AGTCTTGCTGTTATCATTCAAAACACATTCCTGCGGAGGGAGCTGGTAGGAACGCTGGGATGCTCGGTCAATGGCCTGCAGGGTCAACGGCGGCGTGGTGTATTCCGCAAATATGCCCGACTGTGAGGGCGGGCACAAGCCGGCGTGAGTAGATTAAACGTTGAGTTTTATAAGGGCACCACGGGGTGACCAGCCCCTCCCCACCCAGCCCTACCCCACCCAGCCCCTCCCTGCACAACGGACACAATCCCCTGTGGGCTGGTGTAACCAGGAGGTTCCTACCAGTGTAACTGAAGACTGCACGAAGCAGCGACAAAGCATTTGTCACTGAGGCCACCGCACAACGATTTGATGCCAACGTTACACCAGACTATTTCGAGTCGATGGTGAAGGGCTCTGTCGATGTGGTGAGTCGGTGATGATTGCAAGGNCACATCTTGTTCAACATCCCACCACCAAATGTCCATTCGTTAACTTCAGCAAGACTGATATCACAGCGTGTCAAAGAGGTCCCCCCGGTTGCGATCCGTTTGGGATCAAACAAAACAAAAACCGCTCAGAACAGAATTGCCAAGCGACATAATCACCGCTCCCGCCACGGGCATAATCCACACTCGGGCAGCGACAAGCTGACTCCACGCTAACTGCCGGGTAGTTGGGAATGAACAATTTAGCTTAGAGGAATCATATATATATAGACTCAATGTTGTGATATACAAAAAATATTCAAAAGATAAAACAAACGCAACTTGAGATGGCATCTTCATCGTTGCTGTGCTGGGAGTATTTTTCAACAACAAAACAGCAGCACTGGGTGGCTGTCATTGTTTTTGTTGCAATAAAATTCTTATTTTCTTCTCGTTGTCTTCGTCTTCACTTGAATCGTCACCCGATGGCAATGGCGGCTCTCAGGCTTCGCTGGAGAATCCAAAAATCGAGTCACCAAATTATTGGACCCATCACTGCTTTCTCGTCTCAATTCCCACCCTCTGTGAGCACTCACGCACAAGGCACACACACACACGTGTGTGTACGTGTGTGTGTGTGGGGAGCGGTGGTGTAGCGGTTAGCGCTACGCTGCGCTATGAACCCGGCGACCCGGGTTCGATCCCCGCTCACGGCCAACACCGGTGACGATTATCTGAACCGGTCCAGGGCCTCCCCTAGGTCGACTCAGCCTCAAATGAGAACCTGGTGCGGTGTGTAGTAAACATCACCACCGGGGAGACAAAGGCGGTCGGGCGTGGTGCTGGCCACCCACCCCCTCGTGTGCCGTTCCGGCCTTCGTAGGTGCTCGCTGACAGCACTTGCCTCTACAGTCTGTTAAGGCTACACGGGGGATCTTTATCTTTGTGTGTGGGTGGGGAGCGGTGGGGTAGCGGTTAGCGCTACGCTGCTATGAACCCGCCGACCCGGGTTCGATCATATTTGACCGAGGCTATTCTGACATCCAATCTGTACAACAACAAAAATCTGCCACCTTTTACATAGTTGATAACATAGTGATGGGTTTTTACCCTTTCAACTGGTACAACAACTAACACCTTTATACAAGGCATCATGTTTGCAATAACCACAACACAAGCAGTCAAAATGCAAACAAAAAGAAACAACTGCTTGTGTCGTGGTTATTGCAAACATGATGCCTTGTATAAAGGTGTCAGTTGTAGTACCAGTTGAAAGGGTAAAAACCTACACTATCTTTTGCCACTGGTAAAGGAGATGTCTCATAGTCGATAACATTTTCAGTATCAACTTCCAGATAGAAAAACTCAACAGGCGGTGTGGTGGTGGTGGTGATGGTGGTGGTGATGGTGGTGTGGGTGTTGATGGTGGTGATGGTGGTGGTGGTGATGGTAGTGGTGTGGTGGTGATGGTGGTGGTGTGGTGGTGATGTGGTGGTGATGGTGGTGGGGTGGTGGTGATGATGGTGGTGGTGGTTGGTGGTGTGGTGATGTGGTGGTGGTGGTGGTGATGGTGGTGGTGATGGTGGTGGGTGGTGATGGTGGTGGTGGTGATGGTGGTAGTGATGATGGTGGTGGGTGGTGATGGTGGTGATGATGGTGGTGGTGATGGTGATGGTGGTGATGGTGGTGGTGATGGTGGTGATGGTGGTGTGATGGTGGTGGTGGGGTCTTTTGAAACGAAGCAGATGGACAAACAATCCGTCGGCCATCGCGACGCGATTCCCAGCGGATGCCAAATGCCGTCTGGGCAAGCGGAGCTCAGCCAGGGCACCGCTTGGCAGCCCGCGGCGTAGACGCCGCCGCCGCTACCGGCTGGCGTCTCTCTCACAGCAGGTACGTCCTGATGACGGCGTGGACGGTGACGTCAGCTGGCGTCTCTCTCACAGCAGGTACGTCCTGACGACGGCGTGGACGGTGACGTCAGCTGGCATCTCTCTCACAGCAGGTACGTCCTGACGACGGCGTGGACGGGCCTGCCGCACGCGGGCAAGGCTCGTTGCGGCGCTTTAGCTTCTTGGCGCACGCGCAGCACGTGACCAGGTGGCCCGTCTCTCCGTGCACGAGCGTGCAGCTCCTGGGCCGGTGCTGGCACACGAGGCACGCGAAGCACGCGGCGTTGGCGTCGCTGCTGCTGCTGCCGCTGCTGCTGCCGCTGCTGTTGCTGCTGCCGCTGCTGCTGACGTCGCGGTCGGAACTCGCGGGAGCCGAGGGAGCGGCGGAGACGGCGTCCGACGACGTCTTCGTTTTGACATCGTCGTCAACGTCCTCCTCGTGTCCGTCTCCTCCTCCTCCTCGTTGCGGTTCCTGTTGGGATTGACCACAACTTGCTCTGGGCTACGGACACGATGAGCAGAGTCGACGGTTACAATGGTAGGAACCACCTGGTTCCACCCAGCCCACAGGGGATTATTGTGTCCGTCCGTCAGTCGTGCATGCAAGAATGGGAGGGGTGGGGCCGGGTGGGGTGGGGAGGATAGGGCTGGGTGGGGGTGGGAGAGGGTGGGGCTGGGTGGAGAGGGAGGATGGGGTGGGGCTGGGTGGAGAGGGGAGGGTGGGGCTGGGTGAGGCTGGGTGGGAGGATGGGGAGGGCTGGGTGAGGAGGCTGTTGCGTAGCTACGCTGCTGTGAGAGACTTACTTTTATGAAAAACACGGACAAGTCAATCAAAGCGCGTGTGGGCCACCGATCCCCACGCTCGCACCGGCCGCACGCGGAGCGCACGCGCGCTCCGACGTGCTCGTGACGCCACCGCCAAACTCACCTGCCGCTTGTCCCCGTCGGCCGTCGCCAATGAGCTTCCCTTCACGGCTCCCGCCGCGTATCTGCATGCCGCAGAACGACACGCGCACCGATACGTGAGCACCGCGACAGCAGAGGTCGCAAACGGGTTTTGATTCCTTACACGTAGCCGTACCCGGCCGTACCTGTACCCTACCCGTACCCGACTGGGTACGGGTATTGGGTACCCGATTGCGACCTCTGGGATGAAGCCATGTTGCAGGCGCGGGTGGGTTGATTCTAGGAACTTGAATTGTGAGAAGAGACAAGAAGTTGGGAAATGAGTGACAAACGGTGACTCACCATGACTCATGGCCTACCCGTACTGTTGTATACTAACCCTTCTTCCAAAATTGAGATTAATAATATTTGATGATATTTTTATATATTATCTTTTTACTTGTTTTTTTTAATGAATGAAACACACCAAAGCGCAGCAAACTGCAAAACACCAGGTGTTGTTAAGTAATGAACTGGAGGAGGGCTAGGATGGCAGAATTTGCAACCTTGCTTCAAGGAAAGATAAGGCCTGATGAACGGGCACATGTCACCCGTGCAGGCGGCAGAGACAGTGGGAGTGTCAGCCAGACATAGTTAAGGCAAAAAGCCCAACCATCCTGCATGGTTTTAAAGTAACGTCAAAATTCGAAATTCAACAACAGAGTAGGCTAAATTATCGATCCTCGCGCTCGCTCAAATTGGAGACCAGGCTGCGAGCTACATCAATGAACCATTGCCCATTTGCTAATCCAATACTGAATGTTAATATTACTGAAGTCAAAACGAATTCTATGACCTCAGCACATGGGCAAATAATAGGGCAGTGTCGACTCAAAGGCAATGGAAGAAACAGAGGCGCCTTTGTCTAAATCACAACCACAGAAAGCCAGGAATCATCACTGATTGTGTGTTTAGGGATTCCGAGCTAGTTGAACACGTGCACAGGGGAGGGAGCTGATTTAAACAACCCTGCACGTCTGAACGTGAGGGCCTTTGACCTGAAATTAAGAATAACACTCCAGAGCAGAAGGTTGGATGGCCACAGTGAGACGAGAAAAGAGTGGTGTATATCTCTCAAGGAGGCAGACCCAGCTGAACAACAAGGCTGCGGGGGTCACCAGAAGTTCGCGTTCGCCTAGTTAAGACAAAAAGCTCAATTATTCTGTATTGCTATTAAAGTAACGTTAAAGTCGGAATTTAACAACAGGGTAGGCTAAAGTTATTGATATTCACACCCACTCCAATTAAACCAGGCCACAGTTACGCCTACTGAACCATCACCATCATTAAGTCATATGAAATGTTATTTCCATACTTTAATACTTTCTATACAACTCGACCCGAAGCATATGACAATCAGAACCTTCCTAAGTCAAATTGAATCGCACCCAGACAGGAGCGAATAGTCGATATAAGGTTGAAGAGGGAAGGAAATTAAGAGCACGGCGAACTGCAAACGTAAGCAAAAAGCCGGGAACGACACCAGCCCAGCAACAGCGAGTCGGGCTTCGACAGGCCATAAAGTAGAAATAATAACTCCCGGGTCAGGGGACACAAGAAGAAGCAGGCAGACAAAAACCAGAACTGACTCCAAGGTTCAACCGCCCTCACATACAAGGAGTGACGGAAATTAATGAGGCCTTGAGTTAACGGCGTCAGCTGGACAGCAACAACCACGGCGAGCAGAGATAGGGTGGGGCAAAGACTGCGGGGCTATGAATGCAACTTCGCGTCAGTAAAGCTCTGACAAACAAGTTAAGTTAAAGACATCACAATACATAATATCGTTACATCAATGTTAACGCTATTCACCGTAAACTATATTCCGCTTATATAACCATGCAGACACCAAGGAATACGAATTCCTAGGATCAAGAAACTTACCCCTTAACCTAAGATATCGGAAATAAATTAATAATAATAAGCATATGCATGAAAAGACAAAAGTAAAACTTATGGAAAGCCAGGATAACGGGATGAATCACCACCAGGTCGAATATAATACATAATAAAAAAACGATGTTAAACCGGGTCGGAGAGAAAGGGAGATCCCGGCCGTCTTTGTATCCCGCAGCGCGGGATAGGAGTGTGTATACGCTCGGGGAAACACCTCCACTGAGTCAAGCACCACGATGGGAAACGACAGACCTTAGGTTACATACAGAATCATAACTGTGAAATAGTAAGGGACAAATGTTAACTTAAAACTTTTTAACCATTTCTTTGTGCGCCGGGTCGGAGAGAGTGTTGCCCCTCCTCCAGGTTGTGCAACCGAACAAAGACGCCTATGAGACGATTTGTAACGTCTGTGTTTTGGGTTCATGAAGAAGGCCAGACAAGAGATAATATTGCACCCAGACAGAGAGACGACTTCGAGGCAATTTGTAACATCTGATTGTTTGCTCGTGGGTTTTATGGAGGGAGTGTGACAACGGAATATACGTGGGTGATGCACACAAGGACATACGGACGTACGGACACACACATGGACACACCTGCCTACGGACAGATCCTGACACAGCAAAAATCGAAGAAGCCCGCCTTGTGGGCGGGATCCAGGGGGATTTTTCGGCATAAAGGAAGGATCCTGAGCATTGGAAACTAGTGCGACAGCGGGTCGACTCAGGAGTCGACCAGCGGGTCGACTCAGGAGTGCGACCAGCGGGTCGACTCAGGAGTGCGACAGGTCGACTCAGGAGCGAGTGCGACCAGCGGTCGACTCAGGAGCGAGGCGACCAGCGGGTCGACTCAGGAGTGCGACCAGCGGGTCGACTCAGGAGGGCGACCAGCGGGTCGACCCAGGAGCGAGCTCGACCGGAGGGTCGCTCAGGAGCGAGCTGCGACCAGCGGTCGGCTCGACTCATCTTCAGCTCGTCTGGGACTCAGCGAGTCGATCGCTTACCAAGCGGCTCTCGGGCTCGACCAAGCGGCTCCCATCTCCTCTGCAGGCGGCAAGACCCGCTTGACAGCTCAACTCGGCCTGCGTGGGTCAACCTCTGCCGAGTCGGAGGTCTCTGCTGCCGCCGGAGTGGTGAGGGTCGCGGTTTGGCGACGAGGCTCCGTGCACCCTGGTCGACGCGACACTGCACGCTGCGAGCGAGTTGTGGGCGCCACCTACCGACCGGGTTCCGAACTGCGACAGCGTATCAACGGCATCCGAACCAGTTCACCACGGTGACAGGGAGCGACTGATACGTATGACGCGCACCGCCCCTCACCACACGACCACCAGGCGTCTGTTTGACATAAAGAATCGACTCCGAACACTGACTATTCAAGACAACTCTTACCACTCAAACACACTCGAACCCATAAGCCATCCGTGGCTGGAAGGCATCACAACGAGACCGAGTGATGGCCATCCGTCGTTTATAAGAGTATTCGTAATTTTTATCTTTAATATTTAGTGGGCTGTACTCTTAATCGCATAAATTCCCAACAGATCCATCAATACGAACTGATTCTTGGCACCTCCTTCCGCCGAGCCACGCTCACGTGGGAGTGGTGGCCCACCGGATCCTTATCAGGTGATCTGGTCCCCAATTAGTAAACTTGGTATAAGATAACGATCTTCGGAAAAGGAGCACCGTCGCAGGCCCTTACTCCGAGCCGTTCTGTTGTCAGATAACCTGCCGATGTATCTGTTGAGATTGATGCCTTTAAGAATAATAACTGTTTTTGATTGTTTTTTTTTTATCGCCGTATAATCTTTCAAGTATCTTTCAGTCATAATCGCCGCACGTACTCGCATCCTCTACAGAATATTCAACTGTCCGTGACCCAAGGTGCTAACAACGTGATAAGGGTTGCGTATGATCAATAAGGAGTGCGGTACTGCGTGAACAATATTGAGTATAATCATTCATTAACGTTAAGGTTTTCTTAGCATAGTATTTGCATATTTTAACGACTCTCTCTCTCACTAACAACCATCGCGTTATGCGGGATCCATGTGCCGTTGTCAAAGTGAAATCAGACAATCGTTGATGATACTGTATTGATGCCGTGTTGACGTTCCGGGATTGAGAGTTGCATACTATATCATAGTTAAGGTTGAATTAGTAATAAATTGATCAATACAGAAGTGGTTGTGTGATTCTTTCCTGAAATCTATGCATAAGATCTGCTTCTGCGTTGAGATCTGAACTTGGTGACCTTAATAAACACACTAATACATACTCAGTAAATGTTAAAGCGATAACGGGGTGAACCGGGACCTAAATATAACCACGAATACACACTCTGGGAATGTTAAAGCGAGAATGAGACGAACCTAGACAACGATGCCGAGTTAATCTAAGTTAATCTTGCATACTTACACCACACCTGCATAACTGCATACGATTAATTGCCTTATTCCGATCGATAACCCACCCTCGTCACCGAGGCGGGGTCTGGTTATCATAACGACTTGCATTATCATAATTACACCCACTCGCATAATTAATACGATTACCTCTCGAATTGGCATAATTAAAATGTGCATAATTACATAAATTAACATATTTCCGGATAATTACACATTTGGCCAAATTTCATTTAATTATTATTATTTTCACTGAATATTCATAACCACATATACAACATAATAATTTCACCCACGCACGCATACAACATAACAAATTTTGATAACCAACATATACAACATAATGGGTGGCGTCGTCCGGGATCTCTCGCAGACAGTTTATGCATGAATTCAGGAACGAATCACTGATGTGTTAATCAAAGTGTTGTGAACTAACGTTGCCTTGTGATTGTAAACGGGGGTATACAAACAAAACGCGCTCTGAAGGGAAATACCAGAGTAGCAGAGTATAACAAGACAGCTGGGCTGAGATTATTTGCTCGAGTTGAACTGACGCATCCTGTGATACAATTGTTTATATGTGCTCTGAAGGGGAATTCTAGAGTAACTCACGACGCACATGAGATGTTAGAATTAAGATACACTCTTAAGTCTATTAACCACACTACATAATAGAGATGGCACAGGATCCACAACATTCTGAGTTTGACACACCAACGCATAACACTGATACAGAGTGGACCTCTGAGGAGGAGATGGAATCTATGGAAAAACAATATCGGGAATTTGTGTTAAAACGTACTGGACGGACTGCTAGCCAGCAGACGGAGCAGAGAGATATATGGGAGGGAGCCATACAGAAGATGTTAAGGCCCATAGAAGGAAACTACTTAAGGACGTGATGAAATGTGGCAAAGCCAAACGTGACGTAAAAATTGCAGAAATAGCGAGGGTAGACTCGTATCTCCTCGCACAGACAGACAGAGAAAGATTATGGAATGAGGAAAAATTTGAAAGGAGAGACAAGAGAAACTGTCCTTAATGGTGCAGGTAGAGCGTCTGCACGCCCTCGTGAGAGAGAAAGAATCCGCACTAAATGCACCAGTGAAACACCCAGACGTTGATACACAGAACACATACGGGAGTAACAATTTACCACACTCC
This sequence comes from Lethenteron camtschaticum, assembly GCA_018977245.1. Lineage (NCBI taxonomy): Eukaryota > Metazoa > Chordata > Hyperoartia > Petromyzontiformes > Petromyzontidae > Lethenteron > Lethenteron camtschaticum. The sequence continues at coordinate 8,715 of WFAB01002168.1, forward strand.
GAGCCACGTGGACGTAGCCCAGGGCCAGATCTCACAATGAGTATGGCTACTATGCAAAGCAATTTTGATAAAGTAACACCCTCGCAAATCGAGGAGAGAGAAGAGGAAATAATAATACAAACGGGAAAACATGAGGCCGACCACCCCAACGTTATAGAGAGACAAATAATTAACCCTAAGTCATCAGGATACACTGTAATGATAGAGCGGAAAAGGGCGGAGCTGGTGCAAGACGGGAAACATGACATAAGCAGCACACCAGGCAGACGCACGCTACGCAAGTATGGCCGACATGATGCAGATGACAAAGACAGCTCACCAGAGAAACGCACCTCGCACAAACACGACCAACACGACACGGGTAACAGGAGCTCACCAGAGAGACGCACATCACACAAGCATGAGCCATGGGATAAGCAGAAATCACCGAGCCAAGTTGACCCACGTAACAGGTGCAAAAGGCACTACAAAAGTTATGTTAAGCAGAGCCACCGTGATGGTGACGGCTCATCTGACACTGACTCCTCTGACGATGACCAACACGACATGGGTAACAGAGAGAGCTCACCAGAGGGACGCATGACATGTAAAAATCACCCACGCAAAACCACCCGCACCACAGATGACAGAGACAGGAATCCGATAACCATGAAGCACGAGACAAACATAAATACAACACCTCACCTAGCAGGCACCACACACGTAGTAGGCAGCATGAAGGTCAAGGACAAGAACACTCACCACATAGACACCGCTCAAGGAGATCACGCACACCAACCCACAAGCACGAATCACAAGACCCTTATAAGGAAAACAAGAGACACAAGCAACGGGACAGATACGAATCCTCGGACAGAGGGAGATCACGACACAGACACGGGACACATGACAACAGTGATAGTGGAGACAAGGGTAGCTCAAGGGAGCACTCCTCAGGAACCGACACCACTGATGACGAACAACACACTTTTAACAGTAAGACACTAAAACTAATGGACAAGGCTCTAGTCAGAATTCCCGATTTTGACCCCCACAATAAGACTATGGATATCCACACACATATCGCGACAGTGGAAGAGGAGGCAATGATTAGAGGGCTGAGGAGACGGGATGAAAAAGCGAGTTTGTTGAAACGGACCTTACATAAAGAATCTATTCCATGGGTAAAGTCACTACCACACAAGGTTAGAAATGATTTTAAACAATTGAGCCGAGCAGTAGTTAAGAGATTTGGGGAATACTCCACACTATCCGAAGGATTGAACGCGGCAAAGTTGATGACCCAGCGTGTAGACGAAGACCCACGAGATTATCTCCTACGCCTTAAGAAAGCATATTACGCAGGGGACGTGGACAATGCCCAGGGAGATAAGAGTCTTAAAAGTGATGTTCTTCCAATCATTGAGACCTGAAATAGTGGAATAGTAGGAATGATGTTGGACCCCGAGACTGCCTCCCTACGCCAGATTGAAAGCAAGGCCCACACGGCCTGGGTGAACGGACGGAAAACCACTGGCATAGCCAAAACCCACATCGTCACCAGAGATAAAGAATGCCTCGATCTGGAGGGAAGCGAATCTCCAAGGAATAATATTAGCGCCACACGGGGTGGACATAAATTCCCCCAGGAGAGGGCGCCTAACCCAATAGAATCAACACCCGTCCACAACACGCTGAATAACGTTCCACGTGGGGGGAGGAACGAGGCCAGAGGAACCTGGCACCCACAGCCGCCACCACCATGGAATGCAGAAGAGGGCGGAGGCTGGAATTATGGAGGAGGAAGAGCGAGTGACGGGCCATACCTACCCCGCGGAGGCCGACGCCCACCAAACCAGTCACCATATCGTCCCCCACTGCCGCCTCCACTAGCAATGGAGCATAGACCACCGTTAGCTAACAGGAATCGATATGCTCACCACATTAGGATGGAAAAAGAGCTCCTAGGGAGTATGAAGACTCCATGCAAGTAGCGAAGGGAGAATACCAACTATACCCACACAGGAGGAGGACACACCCAGAGCAAAGGTAGCCCAAGTGAACGTAGGGAAGACAAGAAGCCTCGAAGTAATCACCGAAGTGGTACCAGAGGGAAAAGGGTACCATCTGGGGGAATTGATTCCCGTAGGACCAGTCGGACGAGTCCACGTGGAAGTAATACTGCAAGACACCCTGACCAGCCAGGGCCTTTGTGATACTGGAGCAGAAATATCCATGATATCCAGAGAATTATTTGACGAACTCCAGACTGCCCTCCAGAGGAAGAATGAAACACTACAAATGATGCCAAGTAAACTTACCTACTCAGGATGTGAAGGGACCCACATGCGACCATTGGGCAAAGTTATGACGAAGTTGACGTTCAACAAAATCAACATATGTCGTACAATACCCAGGAAAAGAACTGATTATTGGGATCGAACTACTGAATCGCCTGAAACCCATTATGAACCTTGAATCCCGACAAATTTGGGCACAGTCAATGCCGGAGCAACAAAGGGACTCAGAAGATGAAGACGTTATGAGAGACTCCACGGGAATCCAAGTGATAACACAAGAGCTCGACGACCTATCAACGACAATCAGGAACGAAGACGAGCTCCCAGCAGGAATTCGAATCACTCAGCTAATGACTAACAGACTGAGAGAAGACCGAAGGAAGCCGACTTAGAGTCAGTATCACCAATGACCGTCCCCTCATGGAGTATATACCGCCCCTGGAGGCCAAACCGACGAACTGCAAACTGATGAAGGAGAACACAAGGGCAAGAGCGTATTACCCTCGGATGAAGCCAAGCAACTCAACCGATAGTAACGCAAAAGGAACTTTCAACCGAGCCGCCCGAAACCACGAAGGCCCTAGATCCAAACCAAGAGAAAAGAGTCCTTACAATAGAAGAACAAATAGAACAACAAATTGAAGCAGCAGACGCCCTAGAGAGCGACACTCAACGAGACGAGCTACGACAACTGCTCCAAAAATACAACTCCCTGTTCTCCAAAGACTCCTATGATTGTGGCAAAACCGACCTACATGTGGTATCCATTCCCACACTGGAGGGAGCACCAGCGGTATACGTGAAACAATACAAGATTCCACTGGCCGCCTATGAATCGATCCAAGAAACCCTGAGAACCTACTCAAAAAGAACATAATCCGGGAATGCAACTCGACCTACAACTCACCCATTTGGCCAGTACTAAAACCCACGGGAAAATGGAGACTCACGATTGACTACCGACAACTCAATAAAACAGTTCCCCTATCTCGATGGCCAATGGCAGAAATCGACCACGGTCTCAACCAAATAAAAGGCGCAAAGGTACTCACCACAATGGACCTAGCAAATGGCTTCTGGACATGCCAGTAAAAGAAACCGATCAATACAAGTTGGCCTTCACCTTCGACGGAATACAGTATACTTGGAATCGCTGCCCGTTCGGATACTCGAACTCACCGCAGACTTCAACATATTCCTCCACAAGGCGATGGGCGACGCAAAAGAGCGAGGCACCATCGTCTACGTCGACGACATACTAGTCAAGGACTCCTCATGGGAAGAACACCTCGAGAGCCTCCAGCATACCCTCGAGCAGTTAAAGGAAGCAGGCGCAAAGATTTCAATACAAAAAGGACAGTGGGCACGCAAAAGGGTGGACTACCTCGGGCTCCAGGTCGGCACTGAGGGAATGTTACCCCAAACCAAAAGACTTGAAGCCCTCCTCGCACTCAAATCGCCCACCACAGTCACGACCCTTCGGAGCTTCTTAGGGATTTGCAACTACCTTCGACAGTTCGTGGACGACTACGCAGGAATCGTTCGACCCTTAGTTAAACTACTGCAAAAAGACGAACCATGGGAGTGGGGACAGGAACAGGAAGCCGCAGAAAAAGAATTAAAACGACAGATCACAGAGGCATCCTGCCTAGCATACCCAGAGAAAGGGAAAGAATACTACCTGGAGACCGCATACTCAGATCATAGTATCAGCTCGGTACTGTACCAGAGACAGGAAGCAGAGAAACGAGTTATTGCCTATGCCAGCAAAGCCCTCCGGGGAGTGGAGATGAAGTTCTCCGAGTGTGAGAAGGCGATATTTGGAAACATCTGGGCCATACAACATTTTCGGAACTTGTTGAACGGAGAGAGGATCATCCTGGAAACGAATCATGAATCCTTGGCATACCTCAACAGTAAGAAGATTCGAGAGGGCCGCGTAACCAGCAGCCGAATAGCCAGCTGGGCACTGACACTCCAAGGCCTACCAATCACAGTGAAATACGCAAAAAACAAGAAAAGTCCAATGGCCCAAGGTCTTGCCGATTTACATGATTGTACCTTTGACAGCATAGAAGCAGAGGACGAAAAGATACCTCCGGAGGACAACAGGTACCTGCCCTTCAGGAAGGAGACATGTGCCGACCTACCAGTGGTATACATCGATGGATGCTCCAAGATGAAGGAGAACAAGCTTCACGCTGGGTCAGGAGTCATTTGGGAAACTGGCCCACTCGCAGGGATTCAAGAGGGATTTCAGCTGGGACCGAAGTCAAACCAGTATGCAGAGTTGGTCGGGGTACACATCGCTGTCCAGATGGCATCCGATAACCAAATACGGACCATGGTGGTGTGCACTGATTCCAACTACGTACAGCACAGCTTCCTGCACCACCTACCCATATGGAAAAAAAACGAGATGAAGAACCATAGGAATAAACCAATTCACCATCGAGAACTATTCGAGGCCATAGATAAGATGGTTCAGAACAAGGATATGAAGATATTTTGGAAGAAAGTCAAAGGGCACTCCAAGATACCTGGTCAAGAGAAAACTGGGAACGACCAAGCAGATGCCATAGCAAAAGTGGGAAGCCTGGAAGGCACCCCGTGGAAGCTAGAAGACCAAACCGACAGAGACGGACAACAAGAGTCGACGAACCAAGACATCGCCGTGATAAGACTGGTCACAAGAAGTGGGAAGAACCCGGCAGAAGCTGGAACCAGAGCCCAATTGAACAGTGCCCAGCCATCCGAAGACCTGATCAGAATGCAACAAGAGGACGAAACACTAAAGACACTCGCCGATCATATCCAAGATCCAGCAGAAATAATGTGTGGTCTGTCAAACCTAAGCTCCAAGGAAACTTGCAAGTTTAAGCTAAGTAAACCCAAAGAAAGAACCGGAACAGTGGCCATGATAGCTAATGCCCAGTGGTTGATTAGCACTCCTCTAGACACGGCAATTGTTTCCACCGATCAACACTCCATAACCATGGAAGTTCCGATTCCAAGCCACGTCGCACTGGTCACGATACCAAGAGGAACATTCGTACGCATAGGGGACAAGGTATTATATAACCTAGACAAAAGCCTACACCAAGCGGAGGTAGAAATAGTAGACACATTCCGAGGCCACAAGTTTGAGATAAGCAGCACTCTGTCCAACTTGTTGAACAGTAAAGAATTCCATATGGTGAAATTATCCCTCAGCGAATCAGAGATTAACATAACAGATCTTACTTGGGCGACCGAAGTGGCTGGATATCAGCGAAATCAACAGATGGGGATGGGAATCACAGGGGCAACAGGGATGATCATACTAGTCCTGGCTATTCTAACCTTAACATACCATGTGGCCAAAATGAATGCCGAACTTAAAAGACTAATCGCAGGCACAGGCCACCTACCATTCGAGCCCAGGAACAGGGATAGAGCCAAGGCCTGATGATGCCACCCAAGAATAACCGTAGAAACTATCTTTTTAACGATATCTCCTATAACATATAGTCAATAGAATAATTTTCCCTCCCGTTTACCTTCCTTTAGAATTTTTTCTTCTTTTTTCTCTCTCTTGTCACATATAACCGTGTTAAGTTGTGACACGTACGCGCGCGTTGTAAGGAATAGCAGCAAAACTTGAGGACAATCGATGGTTCATGATGGAAGAAGGGTATACATTTTTTTAAAATAACCCGTGGCCATTTGACCACTGGTCATTTTTAAAAGGGCGGAATGTTGTATCCTAACCCTTCTTCATAATTGAGAGTAATAATATTTGATGATTTTATATATTATCTTTTTACTTTTTTTAATGAGTGAAACACACTAAAGCGCACCAAACTGCAAAACACCAGGTGTTGTTAAGTAATGAACGAGAGGAGGGCTAGGATGACAGAATTGCAACCTTGCTTCAAGGCAAAGGCAGTGAAAGGAAGCAGAGGCGCCTTTGTCTAAGTCATAACCACAGAAAGCCAGGAATCATCACTGATTGTGTGTTAGGGATTCCGAGCTAATTAGAACACGTGCACACAGAAAGGGAGGTAGAAGCACGCCTTGTTCTCCTGCAGCTGAGGAAACAAAGATAAACCCAAAAAGGCCTTGGACCTGAAATTAAGAATAACATTCCCAGAGCAGAAGGTTGGAGGGAGGGAGCTGATTTAAAAGAGTGTTGTATATCTCTCAAGGCGGGCAGACCCAGCTGAATAACAAGCCTGCGGGGGTCACCAGAAGTTCGCATTCGCCTAGTTAAGACAAAAAGCTCAATTATTCTGTATTGCTATTAAAGTAACGTTAAAGTCGGAATTTAACAACAGGGTAGGCTAAAGTTATTGATATTCACACCCACTCCAATTAAACCAGGCCACAAGTTACGCCTACTGAACCATCACCATCATTAAGTCAAATGAAATGTTATTTCCATACTTTAATACTTTCTATGCAACTCGACCCGAAGCATATGACAATCAGAACCTTCCTAAGTCAAAATTGAATCGCACCCAGACAGGAGCGAATATATCATATATAAGGTTGAAGAGGGAAGGAAATTAAGAGCACGGCGGCAGACAAAAACCAGAACTGACTCCAAGGTTCAACCGCCCTCACCTCAGGAGTGACGGAAATTAATGAGGCCTTGAACAACGGCCAGCTGGACGGCAACAACAACGGCGAGCAGAGATAGGGTGGGGCAAAGACTGCGGGGCTATGAAATGCAACTTCGTGTCAGTAAAGCTCTGACAAACAAGTTAAGTTAAAGACATCACAATACATAATATCTACATAACATCAATGTTAACGCTATTCACCGTAAACTAAAGTAAACTTATGAAAAGCCAGGATAACGGGATGAATCACCACCAGGTCGAATATAATACATAATAAAAAAAACGATGTTAAACCAGGGTCGGAGAGAAAGGGAGATCCCGGCCGTCTTTGTATCCCCGCAGCGCGGGATAGGAGTGTGTATACGCTCGGGGAAACACCTCCACTTGAGTCAAGCACCACGATGGGAAACGACAGACCTTAGGTTACATACAGAATCATAACTGTGAAATAGTAAGGGACAAATGTTAACTTAAAACTTTTTAACCATTTCTTTGTGCGCCGGGTCGGAGAGAGCGTTGCCCTCCTCCAGGTGGTGCGAACAAAGACGCCTATGAGACATTTGTAACGTCTGTGTTTTGGGTTCATGAAGAAGGCCAGACAGAGAGACGACCTCGAGGCAATTTGTAACATCTGATTGTTTGCTCGTGGGTTTATGGAGGGAGTGTGACAACGGAATATACCGTGGGTGATGCACACAAGGACATACGGACGTACGGACACACACATGGACACACCTGCCTACGGACAGATCCTGACACAAAAAAAATCGAAAGAAGTCCCGCCTTGTGGCGGGATCCAGGGGGATTTTTCGGCATAAAGTAAAGGATCCTGAGCATTGGAAACCAGTGCGACGGGAGGGTCGACTCAGGAGCGAGTGCGACCAGTGGGTCCACTCAGGAGTGCGACCAGTGGGTCCACTCAGGAGTGCGACGGGAGGGTCGACTCAGGAACGAGTGCGACCAGAGTGGGTCCACTCAGGAGTGCGACCAGCGGGTCCACTCAGGAGTGCGACCAGGGGTCGACTCAGGAGCGAGGGCGACCAGCGGGTCGACCCAGGAGCGAGCTCGACCGGGAGGGTCGACTCAGGAGCGAGCTGCGACCAGCGGGTCGGCTCGACTCATCTTCAGCTCGTCAACCTCTGCCGAGCCGGAGGCCTCTGCTGCCGCCGGAGTGGTGAGCGTCGCGGTTTGGCGACGATCCAGAGCTGCACGCTACGAGCGAGTTGTGGGCGCCACCTACCGACCGGGTTCCGAACTGCGACAGCGTATCAACAGCCATCCGACAGGGGAGCGACTGATACGTATGACGCGCGCCGCCCCTCACCACACGACCACCAGGCGTCTGTTGGACATAAAGAATCGACTCCGAACACTGACTATTCAAGACAACTCTTACCACTCAAACACACTCGAACCCATAAGCCATCCGTGGCTGGGAAGGCATCACAACGAGACCGAGTGATGGCCATCCGTCGTTTATAAGAGTATTCGTAATTTTTATCTTTAATATTTAGTGGGCTGTACTCTTAATCGCATAAATTCCCAACAGATCCATCAATACGAACTGATTCTTGGCACCTCCTTCCGCCGAGCCACGCTCACGTGGGGAGTGGTGGCCCACCGGATCCTTATCAGGTGATCTGGTCCCCAATTAGTAAACTTGGTATAAGATAACGATCTTCGGAAAAGGAGCACCGTCGCAGGCCCTTACTCCGAGCCGTTCTGTGGTCAGATAACCTGCCGATGTATCTGTTGAGATTGGTGCCTTTAAGAATAATAACTGTTTTGATTGTGTTTTTTTTTAATCGCCGTATAATCTTTCAAGTATCTTTCAGTCATAATCGCCGCACGTACTCGCATCCTCTACAGAATATTCAACTGTCCCGTGACCCAAGGTGTTAACAACGTGATAAGGGTTGCGTATGATCAATAAGGAGTGCGGTACTGCGTGAACAATATTGAGTATAATCATTCATTAACGTTAAGGTTTTCTTAGCATAGTATTTGCATGTTTTAACGACTCTCTCCCTCACTAACAACCATCGCGTTATGAACAATATTGAGTATAATCATTCATTAACGTTAAGGTTTTCTTAGCATAGTATTTGCATGTTTTAACGACTCTCTCTCTCACTAACAACCATCGCGTTATGCGGGATCCATGTGCCGTTGTCAAAGTGAAATCAGACAATCGTTGATGATACTGTATTGATGCCGTGTTGACGTTCCGGGATTGAGAGTTCGCATATTATATCATAGTTAAGGTTGAATTAGTAATAAATTGATCAATACAGAAGTGGTTGTGTGATTCTTTCCTGAAATCTATGCATAAGATCTGCTTCTGCGTTGAGATTTGAACTTGGTGACCTTAATAAACACACTAATACATACTCAGTAAATGTTAAAGCGAGAATGAGACGAACCTAGACAACGATGCCGAGTTAATCTAAGTTAATCTTGCATACTTACACCACACCTGCATAACTGCATACGATTAATTGCCTTATTCCGATCGATAACCCACCCTCGTCACCGAGGCGGGGTTGGTTATCATAACGACTTGCATTATCATAATTACACCCACTCGCATAATTAATACGATTACCTCTCGAATTGGCATAATTACAATGTGTATAATTACATAAATTAACATATTTCCGGATAATTATACATTTGGCCAAATTTCATTTAATTATTATTATTTTCACTGAATATTCATAACCCACATATACAACATAATAATTTCACCCACGCACGCATACAACATAACAAATTTCGATAACCAACATATACAACACCAGAACTATTAACTTTGTATTTTTATTTGACCAGGTGAGGCCCACTGAGCTGTATAGCTCTTGTTCAGAAGTGTACTGGCCACAAATGACAGCTCAACCAAGTGGCCTATCACGTGGACATGTATAGCAGCCAAACACTCTGAGAGCGTGTTTGTAAATGTGGAGGGGAAAATCGGAGAACCTGGAGAAAAAGCCACGCGACCACGGGGAGACCTCCTGTATGCCAGGTGAGGTCGTTCACATTTCACAACAACAAACAATACAAAAACACAATAGGAGCGCAAAGTGTAGGGAAGGTAAAAAGTTTTTTTTTAATAAACAAAAAAAACCTAAACCATTTTTTTCTTAATGTTTTTTTACCCTTTATCTGGCAACAAAACTGACACCTTTTTTACGAGGAGCCATGTTTGCATAGACCACAATACCTGCAGTCGGAATGCAAACAAAAAACACAACTCTGATAATGTATGCACTGTCCTTGAAGTTGATTGGTCCACACCCGAGACAGCTTTCCTTAGAGCCTAGTCTCACATGGGTTGGACCAGATGACGCCAAAATGCGCACAACTCAAAGACAATGCACCATCAGAGTATGAGAGCTTGGGGTAAGCATTTACACCATTGGAACCTCATTTATAAGGAGTCATGTTTGCATAGACCACAATACCTGCAGTCATAATGCAAACAAAAAACACAACTCTGATAATGTATGCACCGTCCTTGAAGTAGATGTTTATCTTACCAGGCAAGGCCCACTAAACCATCAGCTTCTCTCACAGAAGCGTCCCGGCCACAAGCGCGAGCAGCTCTACGAAGCGGCTCACCACGTGAAAGATTGTTGAAGAGCAACAATGATATTTTGGAGTAAGAGAAAAAAGTGCGTGACATCATCATCATCATCAGCATTGTTTAACCTGCCGCGCCGGGAGATCAAACGGGACTGCGAGTCTGGTGCACTCACCGTCTTGACTGCGTGACAACGATGGCAGATCTCATCTTGCCTGCTGCCCTGGCCTTTTCAGTCATCACGCCCGACACACTTGCTAGCAGCTCTTCGTCGACCTAGCGTATAAACGTGAATATCAATGAACACAAAATCACGCAAAGATCCTGCAATTTAAAACATTTATTCGGCCTTGCCGGAATACGAGTGCATTGTACGAGCAAATCGAATTTGCANTTTTTTTATTTTGGGAATTCAGAAACCCGTCCCTTGGTCACGGGCATGCTTTGTGAGCACTCTCCGTCTCTGGCACATCATCCTACGTTCATTGAACAAATGCTCCAAGCTCGTCAAGACGTCTATTCCACCTTCCCACATCCAGTGACCCTTTGAATCTGATTGATGGTGATGGAGACTCGCATTAAACTGCAGAGTGATTTTAGTTTTTAAATTGTAATTTTTTGTTTAATGTTATTGTCAAATGAATGGCTTAGATTACAATACATATTTATTAGATTACAGCAATTATTTAATTATCTGGGAAAAACTCCCCCAGTTGTGAGCTCTGAGTTTCACAGCGCACCGCACATTGGAGAATGCTTCTATCCAGCCGTGAACATCCACACATGACCCAATCATCCCTAGCGCTCAAGCGAGCCGCTTTGTCCCTACGAGAGTGGATCGAGTCCCGTTGCATCGTCCAAAGAATTTCAATCAAAGCAGTCGCATTACTCACCGTAAAATCCATGCTGTCCGAGCCCTCGGAGTCCGACAGATGCAAAACTTTTCGCTTTTTCTTCACGACCTCCCCGGGATGCCGCCCTTGAAGGCGACTTGGCCACTGTCACCGGTGCGAGCAAAGGTGGAGTCTTGCAGATCGCACGGACACACAGAGATCCCCAGTTAGGCCTGCAGGCTTGCGGGAGTGCCGTGCTGATCGCAAACACCTAACGTCAGCGCTTGCCCAGCGGGGTTCATTGAACAAGCCTGACTGATGACTAAGACTCAGGAGGTAAAAACTGGTCCAGATCTTGGTAGCTTGGATGAATACTGCTGAATAATATTGGTCTGGAATGCCAAAAGGCTGATGGCAAATACAAATGATGTGTGTACATGTGTAAACACAGAATGGAGGTGTGTGTACATACATTGTTACCCATAAGGTTCCACAATGAAACACGAGTCTGAATAGATCATCAATTTCATGTGTGTGTTGCAGAGATGTCGCAGAGACTAGACCACGTGGATTTTCAACGAAGAGTGCCGAGTTTGAAAAGTGCCGAGTCTGGGGGCCCCGTCATAAGAATGTGGAATATCCACTCGTGGCTTTGGGAGCGAGCCTCCTCACGCATGCCTGGCCAGCGCAGCGCACGAGGGGGGTTGCTGTGGCCAGCACCCCCAGTGCTGACGTGGACACACTCGGCCAGGCACTGTGCGTCAACACAAGGTCCACCGTTTGATTGTCAGGACCATGTAAGATAGTGTATTGTGAGGATGTATCCGGCTCAATGACGTATCACGACTCGTCACGGTGATTGGCTCTGCCGGTCCTGGTTCATAGCCAATGGGAAGCCTAGTGGCGTGGCCCTGACGTGATGGAAAGGTGACAGCTGTAAGTAGAGGTACAGGTAGGTACGGGTACGGGTACCCGTTTGCGACCCTGGTGCGGCCGGGTACGGGAAGGAATCAAAACCCGTTTGCGACCTCTGCTCTACGTACCGTGTGAGCTGTGGAGGTGTTACTGCTGCTGCTGGCTTGCGTGCCATGGCAGGGTTCACGGCTGCTCTGGCAGGGATAGGCGCTGGGTTCGTGAGAACCCCGCTTGGGTTCAACAGGTCATCCACATTGCCGTCATCCGAGATGCAAAACTTGTCTCGATCTCCATTGGAGAATACTGTCAAGGGTGGGATTGGCGGTGGTAAAATGTTCAAAGTTCAGTTGAAATTAATACAGCATGCGGTATACAGGCACACGTATGCCAGCCCTTTGAGATTCGCATGTAATTCATATAAAGTATCCTGCCTATGAGCTACAAGGCATTACATTCCAAAGACTTCATTCTATGGGAATTCAAATGTTCGAACTCAAAAATATTTGGCCATTGGCTGTAGGTGACAATGTCCAAAATCAACATACATTCATCTAGAAGTGAAGGGAGAAACATGAATTTAAATGACGTACACTGGAAAGCATTTCCACAAAGCATTTCTACAAACTTCCAGCAAATCTCATGCATCTTTAGACTTCAAATGCCTCCTGTGTGAATGTGACTCAAACACAACCACATTCTTATTCACAAAGAAACCACAAGTGTTTGTCAACTTTAATATTTTTTTTACAATGATTTTTTTACTTGTGCAGCCCACTGTCAATGGATTCCCTTGATTGTTTTTGTATTCAGGCAATCTCCCACTGCACGAACATAATTACTTTTAAAACAAATACAGGTGGTAACAAACAACAAAACATAGTCTATTCCAAATATCCAAATACATAAAGTTCGATTTAAAGCTTTCGTTACTGCAGGGATTCATATTTCTTGGTTATTTCGGTAAAGTCACGTAGAAGGAAACCATCAATAATAAAAAAAACATAATAAAATAATTCTCACGACGTTTCGGCCACAACACAAGTAGCCGTCCTCAGGTGAAGACAGGTCTGTCGAGGCAACAGCGTCTAAAAGAAAAAAAAACGAAAAAAAACGCTGTTGCCTCGACAGACCTGTCTTCACCTGAGGACGGCTGCTTGTGTTGTGGCCGAAACGTCGTGAGAATTATTTTATGTTTTATTTTTATTATTGTATTACTTCCCTTCTACGTGACTTTACCGAAAGAACCAAGAAGACAAGAAATCATCATCAGGTGTGAAATCCACAGCAAGAAAATTAGAAAAAAGTGTCGGTTTTTCCCAACGTCAGCACCACGGATAGCGATTTCCCTTCTACATGACTTCACCGAAAGAACCAAGAATATCCAAATACATAGTTTAGGAATTTAGAAGAATAATATAGTTTTATAATAAAATGTATACATTAGCATGTATTGTTCTTACATTTTTAAGGAGCAAGAAAGTTAATTTGGCCCTTGGCACAGAACATGAATCGTGTGGCAAATAGATTTTGACCCGAGGTCTTTCTGAATCGATTTTTCAAAATGTGCTTCGCATGTCGGGTCATTAGATTATTAAGAGAAAAACATAATAATCATTGAGCTGGTAGTGTACATGATTCTCTGTGTGTTTGTTCACTCACCAAAACGCCTACGATGAAATGGGAATGCACCCATAGCTCCAAAAAACATCACGTTCAATAAATCCAGTATGTCCTGAAAAAGGTACATCATACAACGAGACGATAACATTGACTCATCAACCACAACACGTTTTAAATTTTTTTTTACGATATTAGAGTATAAGTGTTGCATTACACGCATTTACATTCATTTTATTGGTGGCTTACCAAGCTCATGTGAGCCTCCGTTTTCTCCGCAGCAAGGAGTTGGTATGCTCCTGTAGCTTGCTGAAATCTCTGTGTAGTGACATAAGAAGGGAGGGGCTGCTGTAGGCTCTGGGTTCCCAGGTGGGTCCAGACGCGTAAGCCTCTGGGCGCCAGGCACTGGGTTCCCAGGGGATCCAGACGCTTTTAAGCCTTTGGGCGCCAGGCGTTGGGTTCCCAGGCGCTTAAGCCTTTTTGGCGCCGCCAACNGGGGGGGGGGCTGTGTGTGCTCTGTGGGATGTCTGGTGGCGCACACGGCCCACCCTCGTCGGACCAGGCATAAAAGGAGAGCTCCCTGGACGATCAGGGCCCAGTTGTAACTCAAGACCCAAGACCCACGACCAGCCATCTGAAGACCCTGGGATGTTGTGAGAGCCAGCGCTGGGACTCTGGAACTCCCGACTCTACGACCTTGTGAGGGCGAGTTCCGGAGCGTAGCCAGAGTAGAGTATCTAGGCTGTGTAGCTAGGCTGTGTACCTAGGCTGTAACAGAGTATCAGGACTGTTGGAGAGTTGGAGTACTGTTGGAGTGTTGTATTGTAATAAAGAAGTACATCTACAAGTGTCTCCGGAACCCGTTACAATTGCGTAACATCAGATGGATGAAGTATCCACCCACGCACCCATCACCCCCTTACGCCGTGAGTCGGTGTGACCTAAGCCGTACTTAAATGTGTTAACTTAGACGCAGAGACACAACAAAATATTACAATAAAATAGACGGGGGAGGGGGGGCAGGAGGGGGGTAAGGCGACTCCCACTCACACAAAACGGCGGGGGTTGTACCAGCAAAAGCGAAGAAGAAATCGATTCGTTAATTGGATCAACACCGACCCCCCCACCCACACTCACACGCACGCACACTCTTAACAACCACAACAACCGCCATTCGCCACTAAGTATCGGTGACGTCACCACGGCACCTGTGCCAGGCTAGGTGCACGTTGAGGCTGCCACGTGAAGCGTCGAACGCCCGCCGGCAGGAGGAGGTCACGGGGCAGACCCAGCGGGTGCCACGGGTTGGCTGACTGAGATGACTGGCAGATGCATTACCAGTGCTCCCGTGCCAGGCTAGGTGCAGGAGGTCACGGGGCAGACCCAGCAGGTGCCACGGGTCGACTGACTGAGATGACTGGCAGATGTACTACCTGTGCTCCTGTGCCAGGCTAGGTGCAGGAGGTCACGGGGCAAACCCAGCAGGTGCCACGGATTGGCTGACTGAGATGACTGGTAGATGTACTACCTGTGCTCCTGTGCCAGGTTAGGTGCAGGAGGTCACGGGACAGACCCAGCAGGTGCCACCGGTTGGCTGACTGAGATGATCGGCAGATGTACTACCTGTGCTCCCGTGCCAGGCTAGGTGCAGGAGGTCACGGGACAGACCCAGCAGGTGCCACGGATTGGCTTACTGAGATGACTGTTTCTCTCTCCCCATCTCTCTCTCCCCATCTCTCTCCCCCATCTCTCTCTCTGTACATACTGTGGTGGTGGTGGTACCTACTATGATTACAGCAGTGCCTGTTGTAGTGGTACCTGCTATGATTACAGCAGTGCATACTGTGGTGGTACCTGCTATGATGACAGCAGTGCATACTGACTGTGGTGGTACCTGTTATGATGACAGCAGTGCATACTGACTGTGGTGGTACCTGCTATGATGACAGCAGTGCATATTGACTGTGGTGGTACCTGCTATGATGACAGCAGTGCATGTTGTAGTGGTACCTGCTATGATGACAGCAGTGCACACTGATTGTGGAGCTCCTGTGTTCTCTCCCACCTCTGGAGTAGCTGGAGCTTCAGCAGCAGCAGCTGGAGCTGCATCTGCAGCAGGAGGAGTTTCAGCAGCAGCATCTAGAGCTGCAGCTGCAGCAGCTGCAGCAGCAGCAGGAGCTGCAGGAGCGGTTTCAGCAGCAGCAGGTGGACCCGGGCCTGCAGAAACTCCATCAGCGGCAATGGCTGCAACAGCGGGAGCTGGAGCAGGAGCTGCAGCTGCAGCAGCAGGAGCTGGAGCAGCAGCAGCAGCAGCGGTTAGAGCAGCTGGAGCAGCAGCAGCAGCAGGAGCTGGAGCTGCAGCAGGAGCTGTATCTGGAGCTGCAGCAGCAGCTGGAGCTGCACCAGCAGCAGCAGGAGCTGCATCTGCAGCAGCAGCAGGAGTTTCAGCAGCAGCATCTAGAGCTGCAGCAGCTGCAGCAGCAGCAGCTGCAGCAGCAGCAGGAGCTGTTTCAGCAGCAGCAGCTGGACCCGCACCTGCAGCTGCACCTGAAGCTGAGGCTGCAGCAGCAGCAGCGGCTGCAACAGCGGGAGCTNCAGCAGCAGCAGCAGCTGCAGCAGCGGGAGCTTCAGCAGCACCAGCAGCAGCAGTTGGAGCAGCTGGAGCTGCAGCAGCAGCAGGAGCTGGAGCTGCAGCATCAGCAGGAGCTGCACCACCAGCAGCAGCAGCTGGGGTTGCAGCAGCAGCAGCAGCAGGAGCTGGAGCTGCAGCAGCAGCAGGAGTTCGAGCGGCAACAGTTGGAGCTGCAGCAGCTGCATCAGCGGGAGCTGCAACAGCACCAGCAGCGGTTTCAGCAGCCGGAGCTGGACCCGGAGCTGGGGATGCACCTGGAGCTGAGGCTGCTGCATCGGCAGCAGCAGCAGCAGCAGGAGCTGCAGCAGCAGCAGCGAGAGCTGCAGCAGCAGCAGCGGCTGCAGCATCCGGGGTTACGGTAGCTGGGGCATGAGCTGTATCACGCTGAGCGTGGGTTCGATCGCGACCCTGACGATGCCTGTGTGTTTGGATACTCTGGTTTTTTTGGTAAAGTTGAATTAAATGACGACGTTTCGGGCGCAACACAAGTGCCCATCATCAGGTGTAAACAACCCCAGCAATAAACAAATTGGTGAAATGGGCAAAAGGAGGCTTGCTTGTGACACGAGGAGAGATGGAGGGGGTGGGGTGTGGGGTAGGCGGAGTGGCGAAGGGCAGTCACCCAGTTTAATGACCAGGCTACGTTTTGATTTAAAGCTTCTTTCGTGACTGCAGGGATTCATCTTCTTGGTTCTTTCGGTAAAGTCACGTAGAAGGGAAGTAATGATATAAATGAAAAACAATACATTCTCACGACGTTTCGACTGCAAATCAAGCAATCGTCATCAGGTGTGAAATCCACAGAAAGAAAATTTCAAAGAAAAATAAAATAATAAAAATNTAAAAAAAAAAATTCTCNCGACGTTTCGACTGCAACACAAGCAATCGTCATCAGGTNTACAATCCACAGCAAGAAGAAAAAAATTAACCCGTAAAAACAAAGTTTTTCACTCTAAATCCTTTATATGCGTGGCGGCTAGAGTCCTCTCGTCCTCTGGCTTGAGATGGCTGCCATCTATGGGTCAGATGATTGTCTGCCACCATTAAGCAATTGGTAATTAAATATTTATTTTTCCCTAAACAGTGTCAAATTTTGGAAAAAAATTTCACGAACATTAATTGTCACGCACAACGAGTCTGTGTGGAAAATGTCAGCTCGATTGGATCACGGGAAGTGGGTTAAAAAACGACCGAAAGATTTGCACGGTCGTAAGCAAGCAAGCGAACTTAATATAAAGGATTTTAAAAAAGTAATTTGTACAAATGTTTTTGCATTTCAGGGTTTATTTGGATGGGTGCTACAGTGCAAACAAGTCTGTGCTGGTTGGGAGACATAATGTCAAAGTTTTGGCCACGGGGGTTTGTTCAAATAGTTGTTTTTGTAAAATATTTTATTTACGTGAAATTTCTTGTATTTGGTTTGTCCCAAGTGCAAACACAAATGCAATTTGCACGAGGTCACGTGGCCTGCTTGTTGCGAGTGACCCACTATTTGAGTTTTATTTACGAAAAAAAAGTTTCCTTGTATTTTTATATTTTTTTTACAAATAAACATTACGACTGTTTAGAATTATGACGGTTAACCGAAGTGGTTATCGTCGCTCGTAACCGTTCGTATTTGCTGCTTACAGCTGCAACATTATTTTGTCTTCGCGTGGGTTGACCGTTTGATCGCGTGGTGCAGAATTTGTCTTGAAAGGGGGGAAAAGTCAATCGACAATTTTTAAACAAACCAACAATATCAATTGGACCTCAAAGCAATGGCATATCAATCTCAATTTTTGTTTACAAATTTTAGCAGACTGTGGCATTAATCGATACGTAAGTCTGCACCATAAACTCGTCCTGAGATTCGGAATCTGCGTCTCCTAAATTCTAGAAATATCAAATGATACAGCAACCCATGGTTTGATAGCTTGGGTTACGGTGTACATTCTAATTTGTTCTTTGGGGGTGGCCAATTTGATCGTCCGTATTTACGTATTTGCAGCAATATATCTCAAGCAGCCATGGCTTGGTTAAGTAACACTGGTCAACAACAAAACAAACATTGTTTTCTGGCCTGGACTTTTGCAGCTGTTCTAGACTAATTTGCTGATTGCAAATCTGATCTCAGATTTGCTCCATCACATCTAATTTTTAAATCCTTTATATTAAGTTCGCTTGCTTGCTTACGACAGTGCAAATCTTTCGGTCGTTTTTAACCCACTTACCGTGATTCAATCAAGTTGACATTTTGCACACAGACTCGTTGTGCGTGACAATTAATGTTCGTGAACATTTTTTTCCTAAATTTTACACTTTATAGGACAAAATATTATATTTAATTACCAATTGTTTAATACTGCAGACAATCATCTGACCCATAGGTGGCAGCCATCTCAAGCCAGAGGACGAGAGGACTCGAGCCGCCACGCATATAAAGGATTTATAGTGATAAACGTTGTTTTTACGGGTTATACTTATTATGCTATCGGCATACCCCATTTTCATTGATTTTACCCGAAGTTAACTCTGTCACTTATTGTTGCGAGTCAGTGACTGCTTTAGTATTAAAATACGGTGCTTTGTTTTTAGGATAGTGTGTTTATAATATCATTTTATGTAGATATCCACATTTATTTAATATTTTTCTTCCACAGTTTTTATTGAAAATGCAAATATTTGACATCTCAAAAACCTGATGTGATAGACAAAAACTGATGCCAGATTTGGAAACCTTTTCGATTTAAAGCTTTCGTGACTGCAGGGATTCATCTTCTTGGTTCTTTCGGTAAAGTCACGTAGAAGGGAAATAATAAAATATTAAAAATAAAAATAATAAATAATTCTCACGACGTTTCGGCCACAACGCAAGCAGCCGTCCTCAGGTGAAGACCAGGTCTGTCGGAAAGACAGAGTCTGAATGTCGCCTCGACAGACCTGGTCTTCACCTGAGGACGGCTGCTTGCGTTGTGGCCGAAATGTCATGATAATTATTTTATGTTCTATTATTTTATTATTTTATTACTTCCCTTCTACGTGACTTTACCGAAAGAACCAAGAAGAAAAAACATAACATTTCGATTTAAAGCTTTCGTGACTGCAGGGATTCATCTTCTTGGTTCGGTAAAGTCGCGTAGAAGGGAAATAATAAAAATATGTTTTATTATTTCCTTTCAAAAATGTTTTATTCTTATTCATCTTCTTGGTTCGGTAAAGTCACGCAGAAGGGGAATAATAAAATAAAAAAAGATGAACTTTTATTCTTTTATTACTTCCCTTCTACGCGACTTTACCGAAAGAACCAAGAAGAAAAAACACAACACTCTAATATGAAAAGAAAACAAACCTTGTTGGCCAAGGCGATGGCGTCATTCCGAGGCAAGGCCGGTGACCTGCCCGTTACAGCATGGGAGCTGCACCGTCATAACGCGCCCGTTACAGCGTGGAACCTGCACCGTCATAACGCGCCTGTTATAGCGTGGAAGCTACAACGTCATAACGCGCCTGTTATAGCGTGGAAGCTACAACGTCATAACGCGCCCGTTACAGCGTGGAAGCTGCACCGTCATAACGCGCCTGTTATAGCGTGGAACCTGCAACGTCATAACGCGCCTGTTATAGCGTGGAAGCTACACCGTCAGGAGGCTGAACAAGTCTGCTACAGCACGGAACGTGGTGCCATTTTCTGGAGCGTGTCGACCGTGCTGGGCGGGTCGTGGGCCGCGGACGTGGGTTGCGGGCGGCTCATCGACACGGGGGGCAGTCGTCCATCCTGCTACGGGAGGCGAGAGAGGGAGGGAGGTGAGGGAGGCAGGGGAGGGAGGTGAGGGAGGCGAGGGAGGCGAGGGAGGGAGGGAGGCGAGGGAGGTGAGGGAGGCGAGGGAGGTGAGGGAGGGAGGGAGGCGAGGGAGGTGAGGGAGGGAGGTGAGGGAGGTGAGGGAGGCAGGGGAGGGAGGTGAGGGAGGTGAGGGAGGGAGGCGAGGGAGGCGAGGGAGGTGAGGGAGGGAGGCGAGGAGGTGAGGGAGGAGGCGAGGGAGGGAGGCGAGGGAGGTGAGGGAGGGAGGTGAGGGAGGGAGGGTGGTGAGGGAGGCACGGGAGGGAGGGAGGGAATCAGATAAACGTCCATCTGTTAAAAGTCACGTATGCTCAGAATCAAGAGTCTGTATTCAGGCTGGAGGAGGAAAGGAATCCGATGAGCTATGAAGCTCTCTTTCACAGAGGTCCAGTAAGGTCACGGGGTCACGAGTTCACGCTCGCACACACAGAGGCTGTCACTGTCCGATTCGCAACAACGCGGGTGCTGTGCCAGTGGGTCAGTGGGCGAGCGGGCCTGTGGGTGAGTGGGTCAGTGGGTGAGTGGGCGAGCGGCTCAATGGGTGAGCGGGCCAGTGGCTGAGTGGGTGAGTGGGTGAGTGGGCCAGTGGCTGAGTGGGTGAGTGGGTCAGTGGGTCAGTGGGTCAGTGGGTGAGTGGGTCAGTGGGTCAGTGGGTGAGTGGGTCAGTGGGTGAGTGGGTGAGTGGGTCATGGGTGAGGCAGTGGTGAGTGGGTGAGTGGGTGAGTGGGCAGTGGTGAGTGGGTGAGTGGGTCAGTGGGTCAGTGGGTCAGTGGGTGAGTGGGTGAGTGGTAGTGGTGAGTGGTGAGTGGGTCAGTGGTGAGTGGGTGAGTGGGTCAGTGGGTGAGTGGGTCAGTGGGTGAGTGGGTCAGTGGGTCAGTGGGTGAGTGGGTGAGTGGGTCAGTGGGTGAGTGGGTCAGTGGGTGAGTGGGTGAGTGGCTCAGTGGGTGAGTGGCTCAGTGGGTGAGTGGGTCAGTGGGTGAGTGGGTCAGTGGGTGAGTGGGTGAGTGGGTCAGTGGGTCAGTGGGCGAATGAGCAGATGAGCGGGCGGCCGGGCGAGTGGGCGAGGGAGCGGGTGGGACCTCACCAGCTGTCGTTGCGATAGTCTCGGTTGCACACCGGCTTGCGCAGCCGGCACCAGACGAAGAAGCCGATTACGGTGACGACGAGAGACACGCCCGGCACGGCGCCCGTCACGGCGCCCGTCACGGCGCCTGGCGTTACTGCTTGCTGCACGCGGCACACCACGTATCACACGCACGCCAGCGTCACTGCACTACGCACACACCACGCATCACCACACACACACCACACACACACCACGCATCACCACACACACACCACACACACACCACGTATCACACCACACACACACCACACACACACACACACACACACCACGTATCACACCACACACACCACACACACCACGTATCACACCACACACACCACACACAGACCACACACACACCACACACACACACACACATCACACACACACACCACACACACACACACACACANACACACACACCACACACAGACCACACACACACACACACACACCACGTATCACACCACGCATCACACCACACACACCACGTATCACACCACGTATCACACCACGTATTACACCACACACACACACACACCACGTATCACACCACACACACACACACACACACACACACACACACACACACAGACNACACACACACCACCCACACACCACGCATCACACCACACACACACACACACACACACACAGACCACACACACACCACACACACCACGCATCACACCACACACACACACACCGCACACAGACCACACACACACACCACACACACACCACACACACACACAGACNACACACACACACACACACACACGCATCACACCCACACACACACACACACACCACACATACACAGACCACACACACACCACACACACACCACGCATCACACCCACACACACACACACACCGCACACACACCCACACCACACACACACACACACACACACCACACACACCACACACACCACACACACACACACACANACACACACACACACATCACATCGTCGTCGTCACATTGCTCGCACTGGTAGAGGTGGCACCCACCCAGCACGGAGGGTAATGGTTCCTCTCCGCCAGCCTTCTTCCACTCGTAGCTGATGGGCGACGTCCCTTCTGTGGACAGGCACCGCAGAGACAGCTCCTTGCCCTGCAGCACCGAACCGTTCACCACGCAGCTGGGCTGGCTCGCCTTCACTGCACCAGCTGGGAGAGTGGGGAGGGAGCAAGGGGCAGAGGTCGCAAACGGGTTTTGATTCCTTACCCGTACCCGGCCGCACCAGGGTCGCAAACGGCTACCCGTACCCTACCCGATACCCGGCTACCCGTACCCGGCCGGGTAGGGTACGGGTATCGGGTACCCGATTGCGACCTCTGGCAAGGGCTCACAACAGCTTCAAGTGTTCTCTGTTGCGCTTGGTTTGGCGCGGTTGGCCACGTGACGGGAAGCTACTGGGGCTGCGTGTACGTGTGTCTAGATGCGTGCGTGTACGTGCGTGCGTGTATGTGCGTGTACGTGCGTGCGTGTACGTGTGTCTACATGTGTGCGTGTACGTGCGTGTACGTGTGTGTACTGCGCGCGCGTGCGTGCGTTCGTTACCCAGCCGACGAGCTGATGGGTGCTGGATGAGCGCACTTTGCCGGACTCCCCCGTCTCCCCTGCGGCGGCGTCTGCACGACGCTCCCGCTGCGTCACGTTGCGCACGACGCAGCGGGACGCGAAGTCCGGGTAGACGTGCTCCTCGTCCCCGACGAACGTGGCCAACTGAGGATAGGGGGACAAAAAAGGTACCGCCGCCACCACCGCCACCACCACCACGCCGCACCACCACGCCACCACCGCACCACCACCACGCCACCACCGCCGCCACCACCGCCACCACGCACCACCACCACACGCCGCCACCGCCGCCACCACCGCCACCACCGCCGCCGCCACCGNCACCACCACCACCACGCACCGCCACCACCACGCCACACCACCGCCACCACCACCGCCACACCACCACCACCACCACCACNGCCACCACCGCCGCCACCGCCAGCTAAACAGCGCACTGCCGGGCAGAGCGCTCGCTGCAGTGGAGGCCGGCTACGGTGGAGACGTTCGCTACGCAACCGCATTTTAGGCCGAGTTGACCTAGGGAAGGCCCAGGGACCCGTTCGGTGTTGGGCCACGAGTGGGCGAACTCGTCTCCAGGTTCGAGCGCGACGGAGCGCTATCGACGCTCGCTTCCCACGACGCCTATGAAGGCAACGTCACGTGGGTGGTGGGGTGGTGCCCGGCACCCCAGCGACGACGTTCGCTAGGCAACCGCAGCGGGTACTCGTTTCAGGCCGAGAGAACCTAGGCGTGGGCCAGCAGCGGTTCGTTATTATCGTCAGTGGTGTTGTCCACTGGCAGGTCACGGGGCAGAGCCAGAGGGTCAGAGGTCGCAACCAGGTACCCGATACTCGTACCCGGCTACCCGGCCGGGTATGGCAATGGGTACCCGTTTGTGACCCTGGTGCAACCGGGTACGGGTAGGCCGTGAGTCACTGGTGAGTCACCGTTTGTCGCTCATTTCCCAACGTCTTGTCTCTTCTCACAATTCAAGTTCCTAGAATCAACCCACCCGCGCCTGCAACATGGCTTCATCCCAGAGGTCGCAATCGGGTACCCAATACCCGTACCCTACCCGATACCCGGCCGGGTACAGGTAGCCGGGTATCGGGTAGCGTACGGGTAGCCGATTGCCACCCTGGTGCGGCCGGGTACGGGTAAGGAATCAAAATCCGTTTGCGACCTCTGCAGAGGGTTGATCGACTGAGATTACTGACAAATGCACGCAGCACTACACACACCGACACCACAGCAGCAGCAGCCAGCATTCGTCACTGAGCGGCGGTGACACATTGCCAGGGTGTGTTGTGCCAGGCCAGGCCGTCTGTGCACGTGATGATGATGATAAGCCACCTTGATGGGCAATCGTGTGTGCCAGGTCGCTTCTGAATAAAGAAGCTCAGAGCTGAGTGGGCTTTACCAGGTTTACACTTCTATTGATTTTTAGACTGTTTAAGTGACATTTGTTTTCCTATACTTTGCACTCCTATCGTGTTCTTGTAGCCGTTTGTTGTTGGAACGTTCTGACCCCCCCCCCCCCCGTGCCTCTACTGGACATCTGTGGACAAAGAGCTTTACAGCTGATCGGATTCCTCCTGCAGTGCAGATACAGATTCTGTACGAGACTGCGGGCGACTTCTGCGTAGGATCCTACAGGTGTCTGTGTTGGAGTCTGCTGGAGGCTACGTATGAACCTACGGGTGGCTGCGTAGGAGCCTGTGGCAGAGGTCGCAACCGGGTACCCGATACCCGTACCCTACCCGATACCCGGCTACCCGTACCCAGCCAGGTACGGGTAGCCGGGTACCCGTTTGCGACCCTGATGCGGCCGGGTACGGGTAGGCCGTGAGTCACTGGTGAGTAACCGTGTGTCACTCATTTCGGGTAGGGTACGGGTAGGGAACGGGTACCCGTACCAGGCCAGGTACGGGTACGGGTACCCATTTGCGACCCTGGTGCGGCCGGGTACGGGTAAGGAATCAAAACCCGTTAGCGACCTCTGGCCTGTGGACTTGTAGTATATAGTGTAGTGTATAGTGTAGTGTATAGTGTAGTGTATAGTGTAGTGTAGTGTAGTGTAGTGTAGTGTATAGTGTAGTGTATAGTGTAGTGTAGTGTAGTGTAGTGTATAGTGTAGTGTATAGTAGTGTCGTGTGTAGTGTAGTGTATAGTAGTGTATAGTGTAGTGTATAGTAGACTGAGGCTCCTATAGCTCAGTGTTAATGAGGGAGCCTCAGGGAGCCAGACTGAGGCTCCTATAGGGTTCAGTGTTAATCACTGAGACTTACAGAGCCAGACTAAGACTCCCATAGGTTCGGTGTTAATGACTGAGCTCAGGGAGCCAGACTGAGGCTCCTATACGATCCTTAGGGCTCAGTATTAATGCGTGGGAGCCTACAGGCGTCTCTGCGTGTGCGACGGGCTCTCTGTATCTCTCTTCCTCACGTAGATGTTGGTAGTGGGCGTCTGCAGGAACCACTCCACGTCCAGCTGCTCAGTGGCCGTCGGATCGACCTTCCAGGTGCAGCCCAGCACCACCGTCTCCCCCTCCGTTTTCTCTATCCACGAGACGGCTGCCAAGAGGGGGGGGGGTGACACGGTTGTGAAGTAATGTCTTCAAGAGTCACGTAATTGTATTTGTGTTTCTCTGTTAGTGCCCCAAACACGTAGATTTACCCACACAGGCTTACTCAGAGAGGCATAGACTCACACAGTGACCCACAGACTCACACAGAGACCCCTAGACTCATACAGAGACCCATAAACTCACTCAGAGAGGCATAGACTCACACAGAGACCCACAGACTCACACAGAGACCCCTAGACTCATACAGAGACCCATAAACTCACTCAGAGAGGCATAGACTCACACAGTGACCCACAGACTCACACAGAGACCCCTAGACTCATACAGAGACCCATAAACTCACTCAGAGAGGCATAGACTCACACAGTGACATAGACTCACACAGAGACCCTAGACTCATACAGAGACCCATAACTCACTCAGACAGGCATAGACTCACTCAGAGAGGCATAGACTCACACAGAGACCCATAGACTCACACAGAGACCCATAGACTCATACAGAGACCCATAACTCACTCAGAGACATAGACTCACACAGAGACCCATAGACTCACACAGAGACCCATAGACTCACACAAGACCCATAGACTCACACAGAGACCCATAGACTCACACAGAGACCCATAGACTCACACAAGACCCATAGACTCACACAGAGACCCATAGACTCACACAGAGACCCTAGACTCATACAGAGACCCATAGACCACAAAGATCCCCCGTGTAGCCTTCCACAGACTGTTGGGGCAAGTGCTGTTAGCGAGTCAGCAGCAGCAGCACCACGCCCGGCCGCCTTTGTCTCCCCCCCCCCAGTCGCTAACCAGTGCGCCACCGCTCCCCGTTACCAACAGCGCTCGTGCCAGGCTAGGTGCACTTGGCAACTTATCACAAACTTATGACAAACACACACAAAAACAAAGCAGCCTCGCGAATAAGATGGCACGTCCAGCAGACAACCGCCGACTCACCGCCCATCGCGATCGCCATCGCCTGCAGCAGCAGCAACAACAACAACAGCAGCAGCAGCGCAGAGCGAGACAACAACGCGTCCGCCATTTCTGTCTCTTCGTTTCTTCATCTCGCGCCATGACGTCACGCGGCGAGGGGCGGAGTTCCGGTGGATTCACCCCCCACGCAAACCACGCTGTTGCAATATACATGTGTAATGCGGGCGTAAACGGCCCTCCGGAGGTGCCGTCATGAGGGGAGGAGTTAGGTCACGTGGGGGAGAGGGGTTGAGCTATAGAAGGAGGGGAACCGGAAGAGGATAGAGAGTGACGGGAACCAGGGATAGAGAGAGGCCACGAAGGGCGAAGCGGAGTGTGGCGAGATCGCCACGAACACGGAGGACGAGGATCGGCACCGTTGGCCAGCGGTGACCGACCCGAGGCAGCGAGGAGGCTGCAGTCAGCAGCGGGCTGCACAGAGAGAGTGGCAGCGGGTCTGCATACAGTGGCAGCCAGAGGGTCTGGACATAGGGGTAGCAGCGGGAGTCTGCATAGAGGTAGCAGCGAGTCTGCAGGGAGGAGGTTACAGTAGATGAAGCAGAGAGTCAGAGGAAGAAGAAGCTATAATAGCAGTGAATAGCCGGGGGCTACAAATACAGAGTTATAACAGAGTGCCGTG
Organism: Lethenteron camtschaticum; assembly: GCA_018977245.1. Classification (NCBI taxonomy): domain Eukaryota; kingdom Metazoa; phylum Chordata; class Hyperoartia; order Petromyzontiformes; family Petromyzontidae; genus Lethenteron; species Lethenteron camtschaticum. Next base: position 35,894 of record WFAB01002168.1, read on the forward strand.
TGGGTGAAGACGAGAACCCAATAAAAGACACGAAGACAGAAGGAAGTGTCCGAGTCCATTTATTACACTGGAGTCAGAAGTGAAACGGCATGGCGAAACAACTGAGGAAAAAGAATATCCCATCTCCGGCGTCGGCTTCATCATCGGACGACGACGATCTTCCTCCTGAGGTCGGTTTCACTTCGGCGGAGGGAGAGATCCGTGAGGGCCCGGGTGTCGAGGAGGTTGCCGCTGCGTCCGCCCCGTCTGCGTTGAAGGACGAAGATTTAAGATGGACCCGAATGGCGGAGCAGCTGGCGACTCTTAAAACCGTCATCACTGAGTTGTGTGACCTTGTCACGCCAAGGGCGGCGTTGGAGGGGATGGTGGTGATCGGCAGGAGCCCGGATTGTCTTCGATGGCGCCGCCATCGGCCACGCGGCGTGAAGACGCCATCTTGGGCGTGGCGCACCACGGAAGGCGGGAAGCCGCCATTTTGGGGCCGCCGCGAGGATCGTCCGCCATCTTGGCGACACCGCGTTGCGACGCCTTGCTGAACTTACCGCCGGAAGAGTCAGCGACGGACGGAAGCAGGCCAAGGGGCCGCAGTCGTCACCTTACAACCGTCAAAGAGTTCTCCATCGGGGCGATTGGAGTGCGTTCGCCTGTAGATTTTTGGCGGCGGTACGTACGGCAAGGTGGACGGACGCTGAGGCACTGGAGGTGCTTCCGACTCTTCTTGATGATGAGTCCGTTCGNTTTTTTCGCTCTATAAAAGCTGCGAAGAAGAAAACTCTGCGTGGGGTGTTCGATGAAATGGCGGACGCGTACGAGCCACCGGATGACGCCCATCGCCGCTTCGTGCAGCGGCAACGCACACCGGAGGAGTCGCCTGTAGCGTACAGGGGCGCCGTGTTGGAACTCGCTATGGCCGCTTACCCGGAGACGGAGCCTGACCTGCTGGAACCTCTCATCTTGGGGAAGATGTTGGAGTTATCCCGGGATCTGGGCATTCCTATGCCGGCGTGCGGTCACGAAAAACTCACGTCCCGGGCCGCGGCCAAGTGTTTGGATGCCCAGTTCAATCTCCGCCGCTGGAAACAAGTCACGGCGTGGACGGGCGGTCCTGTCGTCGATGGGGGGCCGTAGGGTGGGACCCTACAAAGGCCGTGTACGTGCCGGATGCGACCGGCCCAAAGGAGTTGTCGGCCGCCTCCACTCCGTGGCCGGCTCGAAGCGGGCCAGGGCCGCGGGCTCCGCCGCCGGCGCGGCCGCGTCGGGACGGGGTGCCTGCTGCGCGCCGCCCCGACGTCGACTGCTTCCGCTGCGGCCGTCGGGGCCACTATGCCAGGGACTGCTGGCCCGGGTTCCGGGGCCGCCCCAGCAGGAGGCCTCGACAGCGGACGCCCCAAAGAAAGACCCTCCGGCACAGGCAAGTCGGTGCGCACCAGACACCCGGCAAGGCCTGACACCTCACTCATCGCCGTTGTTATGCGACGCGGATGTTGTAAAATACGGGAGGCCAGTATCTGAGCCTTGTCGCTCGATAACGCAGTGGCGTAAGCTGGCTCGGCGGGTTGTCGCGGCCGCTACCGGTTCGTCCACTGTACCTGGGTCCATCCAAGGGTGGACGTACGTATTTTGGTGGATTCCGGTGCGTCCGCGACCATTATTTTGGATGTGATATTCCATCTTTTGAACATCCCACCGGGGGCCGTGAGGCCGGCTTACGCTTCCTGCATCGCTGCGAACGGGGTAGTATGGGCATCGTGGGACAGGTGGACGCTAACATTTCTATCGGGGGTGTCTCGGCCTCGGCGTTGTGTTGATTTCGAGGTCCCTGGCGGTTCCTTGCCTGTTGGGTACGGATTTTTGGCTAAGATGCCCATTCTAATTAGAATCAATGAAAATTGCATAGAACTACCGGGGGCCGGAAATTGGAATTTTTACAGTCCGCCTGGGGGCGACCGGCTCCTGTCGCCCAGGTGCAGGCGCTATCGGAAGTTTCGGTTGATATTCCACCTGGCTCTCAGATGCTCATTCCCTTACGATACCGGAAGCCGGTTCCGGGTCGGCAGGGTGCTTTTGGGATTTTGCTGTCGCCGTCCGCCGCGGTTACGGGCGGCTTAGCGCTGGTAGGGCGCAAACTATTGTCCGTCCAGATCAGCGCCCGTTTTTGCAGGTGTTAAATGCGAGTGCTGAAAGCGTGTGTGTGCCGGCTGGTGCCGTTGTGGCACATGCCACTACGGCGTTTACGGCTCAGAGTGACCTGCCGGACGGGGGGCTGTGGGTGGTGTTTCACACGATGGAGGGGTTGATGATCGTTGGATCGCCGAATTATGTGGGGAAAATTCGGCCCTTTCCACCGAGCAGCGTTGTGCGATTCATAAATTATTATCGAGCTATTCCGATGTGTTTAGCTCGGACGATTTGGACTTGGGACGCACCTCGCTGCTCTCTCATCATATCGACACGGGGGACGCTGCCCCTATCCGTTTGAACTCGCGTCGGATGAGTCCGGCTGAGCGTGAGCATGTTCGAGGGCAGTGGAAGACATGTTGAAAGCGGATATTATATCTCCGTCTAATAGCCCATGGGGCGCGCCGGTTGTGTTGGTTAAAAAGAAGGATGGTAAATTGCGATTTTGTGTGGATTTTCGGAAGTTGAATAAAGTGTCGGTGGCAGATGCGTATCCCCTGCCGCGTATGGACGATTCTCTCGACGCCTTGTCAGGGGCTAAGTTTTTTTCAACGCTAGATCTCTCTTCGGGCTTCTGGCAGCTCCCCCTTGACGAGCCCTCGCGAGAAAAGACAGCTTTCCGTACGCCGCAGGGGTTATTCCAATTTAACTGTCTTCCGATGGGGTTGAATGCTGCCCCTGCCACTTTTCAGAGGTTGATGGAGTTGGTATTGACGGGGTTGCAGTGGGAGACATGTCTCATTTATTTAGATGATATTATAGTCTTCAGCCGCACATTTGATGAGCATTTACTGCGGTTGGAGGCTGTATTCGCCAGAATGCGTTCTGCTAATTTGAAATTCAAGCCTAAGAAATGTCATCTACTGCAACGCTCCGTTCGATACTTGGGACATATTGTTAGTGCGGACGGGGTGGCCACGGATCCAGAGAAAACTGCGTGTGTCCGGGATTGGGCAACCCCGGCCACGGTGGGTGATGTGCGTCGGTTTTGGGGTTCGCCTCATATTATCGGAGGTTTGTTCCGAATTTCGCTACTATCGCCAGGCCTTTGCATCTCCTTACTGGGAAGGGCATAAATTTGTGTGGGACCGCCGGAGGAGGCGGCGTTTCGGAGCCTGCGCGATTTACTGGCTACTGCGCCGACGTTGGATTATCCGGATTTTGAACATCCCTTCATTCTGGATACTGATGCGAGTGACACTGGTATTGGGGCGGTGTTGTCCCAGTCAAAAGGTGGTGTTGAGCGTGTGGTGGCGTATGGGAGTCGGGTTTTATCTCCCGCGGAAACCCGTTACTGCGTCACTCGCAGGGAACTTTTGGCTATTGTGTTTTTTCTCCGACAATTTCGACCGTATCTGTACGGTCGGTCGTTTATTGTCCGCACGGACCATGCGGCCTTGCAGTACGCTCTTAAGATGGACCAGCCATCCGGACAACTGGCAGATGGCTGGACACGTTGCAAGAATTCTCCTTCCAAATTCACCATCGGAAGGGTGTGCGTCACGCTAACGCGGACGCACTGTCCAGGTTGCCGCAACGATCCCCTTGTGCCTGTGCGTCGGGGACGCATAGGTGTGGACCGACTCAGCCCCCCCCTCAGCCTCTCGCGCTGGCAGTGGATGTTCTCGAAACTCCGCTTACACCGGGACCGGTTGATGGGGACCGGCTGACGGGATTTTGCGTCTTCCAAGGTCTGTGTGGATTCGGGAGCAAATGTTGGACGAATCTTTGGTGTCGTTACGAAAACGAACGGAGAAGGCGGGTAAGGAAGTCGGTGTGGGTGGTATTTCGGAAACTGCTCTCCGAGATGGGTTACTGATGTGGAGGGAAGGGATACAGGAACACTGGCGTCTCGTTGTGCCTGCGTCATTGCGGTATGAGTTGATTAGATCTTTGCACTGTGACACACTTTACACCTGGGGTGCAGAAAACCCTATTGACGCTGCAACGAGACTATTATTGGCACGGCATGACGACGGATGTCGTCGGTCACGTTCGCGCGTGTCCCGATTGCGCCCGCCGTAAACCACCTAAACATCCATATGTTCCGCCGATACAATCGATTAAAGTATCTCGGGTTAATGAGCTGGTGGCGTTAGATATTTTGGGACCCTTTCCGCCATCCGCTAAGGGAAATAAGTATTTACTGGTGGGGGTTGAGTACCTCTCTCGCTGGCCGATGGCCTGGCCTTTGCCTGACCAGTCAGCGGCGTCTATCACTGACGCCTTTCTATTTGGGTATGTAATGGACAAAGGGGCGCCGGAGAGGCTCCTTACGGATCAAGGACGTAACTTTTCGTCCAAATTGTTGGGGGAGGTGTGTGCGGCTCTTGGAACTAAAAAGATACGGACGTCCCCTACCACCCGCAAACGGATGGTATGGTGGAACGGTTGAATCGGACTCTGTCCGCCATGCTGTGCCATACAGTCGGGGAAAATCAATCTGATTGGGATTTGCATATCCCTGGGGTGCTTTCGGCGTATCGCATGACGCCGCACGCGGCTACTGGATACTCGCCGTTCTTCCTTATGTACGGCCGTGAGAATGTGCCGCCGATTAATGAACAGTTGGGAACCGGCGCGAGGGGCCTGTTAAGCCTCTTCCTGAGTATATTAAGGACAACGTTCGGCGTGTCGCTGAGGCGAGGGAAAGTGCCCGCATGGCTACTGCCAAGGCTCAGGCCAGGAATGAGCGGTGTGCCCGACGATCAAAGGGGAGTGCCCCTGGAAAAAGGGGGACCTGGCCTGGCTTCATTGCCCACAGGTGCGGCCAGGTACCTCTCCTAAATTACATAGACCTTGGCAGGGTCCGGTCCGCCTCATTGAGGTTCCCAGCCCACAGTCGGCGCGTGTTCAGGTTGGTTCACGGCGCTGGTTCGTGCATACATCCCGGTTGAAGCCATACATTGCCCCGCGGCCGGATGCGTCATCTCCCGAAGTTGCCTTGCCGGGGTCTGTTGCTGCCGACTCGCCCTTGCCTGTGTCTGCTGACCTTGCGAGAGCGCCTGTCGTACCCTTCACAGACAAGCCGGCCGTGACAGCGCAGGGAGGAGGACGTTCCGCTCGTGGACGTCGACTGGAGCCGCAGAACCCACGGGACCTGCAGCTCTTCCTATCCCTCCGCGGACGCGAGTACGGGATGTCTCTGGACGCGAGCGGGACAGTGGCGGGCCTCCAATGGCGACGGAAGAACTTGCGCCCGTCGCCCCTAAAACCCTTCCACGTTCCCGCTCGGCGGGTGGTCTGCCGACCGTCCGGGACGGCCCGGCTGCCCGTACTCGCTCGAAATCCCTCACGTTTCGTTAAATTGTATTGTGTTGTGTTCTGGTTATATTGTTGTTGCATGCTTCGTGTCTTTTTACGTGTTGGCCCTTTACACCCGCATTTCTTGTCAGGTTGCGATTCAGCCGAGGTCGGCTGGATTTTCTTTATGGGGGAGGGTGATGTAATGCGGGCGTAAACGGCCCTCTGGAGGTGACGTCAGGAGGGGAGGAGTTAGGTCACGTGGGGGGTGAGGGGTTAGGCTATAGAAGGAGGGAACCGGAAGAGGACGAGGAGTGACGGGGAACCAGGAACAGAGAGAGGCCACGAAGGGCGAAGCGGAGGGTGGCGAGATCGCCACGAACACGGGGGAGCGAGGATCGGCACCGTTGGCCAGCGGTGACCGACCCGAAGCAGCGAGGAGGCTGCAGTCAGCAGCGGGGCTGCACAGAGAGTCAGCAGCGGGGCTGCATACAGAGTCAGCAGCGGGTCTGCATACGGTAGCAGCCAGAGGGTCTGCACATAGGGGTAGCAGCGGGAGTCTGCATAGAGGTAGCAGCGAGTCTGCAGGGAGGAGGTTACAGTAGATGAAGCAGAAAGTCAGAGGGAAGAAGAAGCTATAATAGCAGTGAATAGCCGGGGGCTACAAATACAGAGTTATAACAGAGTGCCGTGTGGGTGAAGACGAGAACCCAATAAAAGACACGAAGACAGAAGGAAGTGTCCGAGTCCATTTATTACACCTGTATGAAAGGTGCCTGACCTGGTCGCACGATCGTTTGTGCCGCCGCCAAAGAAAATGATTTAGATACCGAATTCGATGGGGATAATAGCACACCCTTCGCATCCCTTCCAATCTGAAGGGTTTTCGGTAACACAGCGGAATGAGCATTTGAGCTCCCGACGGAACCTCCACCGTAGCAGCGACTACGGCCGTAACTGCGTTACCTGTAGGCGCACTGGCCAGCAGGGAAGGCAGGAACGCCATCCTACGACCCCCGGCATTTCCAAACAATCCTGGTCGACCCGTATATTCAGCGGCACAGGAAATCAGTACCAAGCAAGCATGGGACAGCCAGCGAGCGAGAGATCAACACAGGTCCTGCAGCGGTAATATTTCCGATAGCGATGCTCACATCTACCTGACCACAGATACCCATGCTTCCCTCATTCGCGGCAACACACGCATCATTAACCTTGCATATCCGCGACGCAGGAATGGACAACAAATGAAAAATAACATCTGAAATGATGGTAGCAGATGCGCCAGTGTCCACCAAGATACGGACGTCAACGCCGTCGATGGTACCCCGTACCGTCGACGAGCCCGACGCCGCAGCCACAACCCTGCGAGCCAATTTCTTCCACTGTGTAGCAGAGCGTGTAAGTGGTGCAGGAGAAGTGAAATTATCCTTAGGAGTGTAAGAATGAGTGTGAGTGGATGAGTGATGTGACACGACCTGCCGGGTGTCCGATTTGTGCCGACTCGCCCGAGGTTGTTGCAGTTCCGCAGCAGGTGGAGGAGATGGAGGTCCCCTTGGCGGAAGAGGCGACAGCAGAGGTTGGCAACGGCAGTCACGGGCGAAATGGCCTCGTCTGCCACACTTGAAACACGCGGCCGTCGTCGGCCGGCGGTCGGAAGACCCGGCCCCCGCACGTGGACGGCCTGCGTAGTCGCCTCGCTGGTCGCGCAGCCGCCGTCCCGGAACCCTATGCGGAGCAGTGGACAACCAGTCGTGGAGACCACCCCAAGGGCGGCCCGTCGATTTCAGGTTTCTCCGTCCACGCCGCCATCTGGTCCCAACACTTGATATTAAACTTAGCGTCCAGGCAGCGCGCCACCCATCGCGATGTGAGCGGTTCGTGGCCACAGACTGGTAGAGAAATGTTGAGCTCCTGAGACAACTCCAGCATACGGGAAAGGATGAGAGGATCCAAATGATCGGCCGTCGTGTCGGGGTAGGCAGCCATGGCCAGCGCCATCAACGCCCCCGATAAGCCAAAGGTGACTCCTCCGATCCTCGCGACGCGACATAAATTTTCTGGTGGCTGACGTCGGTGGGTCGTAAAATTCCGCCATGTCTGCGAACGCATCTCGCAGTGTCTTCTTCTTGGACGCTGGGATGGAGCGGAAGACCCCAGAGAAACGTCATCAAGCAGTGTAGGTAGCGCTCCCAGCCCTCATCCTCCGTCCAGTTGACGGATCTAAAAGCCGACTCGAAGCGCCACGTAAAAGCACTCCAATCGCCCCGGCGAGAAATTCTTTGATCTGTGGAAGGCGATGTCCGCGGTGGCAAGCGTGCGCCGCGGGCGTCTCCGACTGCTGTTCCCGCGTCCCACCCGTTGCAGGCAAAATGGCGGCCGACGGCTCCCGCGCAGCCGGCCTGCCACAACGACGGCTTCTTCCCACGTGGCAAGAGCAATGGCGGACCCAGTTTCTTTTTCAGGACCCCTTCCCGCGGCGTCCAGCTGATCCGCAATCTGGCGACCCGCGGCTGGAGAGGACGCTACAGCGGTCACCAGACTCAGCAGAATAGCGTGTAACGATTCGATCTGCTCCGCCATCAGCCACCATCCGTCTTTTGTTCCTGCGGTGGTCGCATCTTCTCCCAGTCGACGCGGAGAGGCGTCGAGGAGAGAAGTATCAGCAGGCGGCATAGGGGCTGTAGCCCCCAACAGCTCATCTTCATCCGTCTCGACCTCTTCCTCCGATGGAGGCACGGGCAGGTTCTTTTTTCTGAGGTGTTTGGACATCTTGACGATCGTCCCAACGGTCGCAGAAGGACTTCTGACACCAATGTAATAAACCTCCTTGAGACGGCTTCCGGAATCAGTCCTTTTTATTTTCAACTTCCACAGTTACACTTCACACACACTCCCCGTTGCTGGCAGACAACGGAGAGAGGGCAGACTTCTTGCCAAGTCCCACCGCGCACGTGGCACCCAGAGCCCCGTACGCGCGTGACTCTTGCTCTTGTCGTCCCCAAGTCTGCTCACGACTGTCCTCTCTCTCTTAATCCCTTCGTCACGTGGTACCCCCAGCCAATCATCCATAGACAGTGTTGACCGCTCCCGATGGTTCCCCGTCAATCCCGGGAGCACGCCTCTGATCTGGCTCCCCATTAGCTGAGGCCCCGATTGGCCAGGCCAATCACCCCTGCTGACGTGCCGCGATCACGCCGAGGCCATGCTCCCTGGCTCATCCCTTATTGGCTACAAAGCAGGACCGGCAAGCCAATCCCCACGTGAACCCTCAATGGCTGTTATTACATATGTATGTGCGTGTGTGTGTCTGCCTGGAGAGCGGCGGTGTAGTGGTTAGCGCTACGCTGCGCTATGAATCCGGCGACCCGGGTTCGATTCCTGCTCACGGCTAACACCAGTGACGATTATCTGAACCGGTCCCGGGCCTCCCCTAGGTCGACTCAGCCTCAAATGAGTACCTGGTGCGGTGTGTAAACATCACCACTGGGGAGACAAAGGCGGTCGGGCGTGGTGCCACCCCCTCTTGCGCAACTAACAACACTCGCCCCTACGACCCGTCACGGCTACGCGGGGGAGCTTTGTCTGCGTCTGCCCCGTGTCCGCAGGCGGTGGAGGATGCCGTCTGTGTCCTGCAGCAGCTGAGCGTCCACATGCTGCACCACGTGCCGCACTGCGGAGACTCAAGGCTGGGGGGGGCAGCTGGGGGAGCTGCCAGCCACAGCTCCACCCTGAAGACAGGTAGACACTGTGANCCCCTCACTCCCCCCTCATTCCCCCCCCTCCCCCTCACTCCCCCCTCACCCGCTCCCTCTCACTCCCCACTCCCCCTCCCCCTCACTCCCCCCCCTCACTNCCTCCCCTCACTCCCTCCCCCCCTCACTACCCTCCCTCCCCCCTTCCCTGTGTGTATAGTGTAGTGTATAGTGTAGTGTATGGTGTAGTGTACAGTGTAGTGTATAGTGTAGTGTGTGTAGTGTAGTGTGTGATAGTGTAGTGTATAATGTAGTGTAGTGTATAGTGGTGTGTGATAGTGTAGTGTGTGATAGTGTAGTGTAGTGTGTGATGTGTAGTGTATNATGTAGATATAGTGTAGTGTGTGATAGTGTGTGTATAGTGCAGTGTGTGTGTGTAGGTAGATGTGCGTGTGTATGTGTAGACACCGTGTGTGCGTGTAGACACCCGTGTGTGTGTAGACACCCGTGTGTGTGTGTAGACACCCGTGTGTGTGTGTAGACACCCGTGTGTGTGTGTAGACACACCGTGTGTGTGTAGACACACCGTGTGTGCGTGTAGACACCCGTGTGGTGTGTAGACACCCGTGTGTGTGTGTAGACACCCGTGTGTGTGTGTAGACACACCNTGTGTGTGTGTAGACACCGTGTGTGTGTGTAGACACACGTGTGTGTGTAGACACATGTGTGTGTGTAGACACGTGTGTGTGTGTAGACACGTGTGTGTGTAGACACACCNTGTGTGTGTAGACACACCGTGTGTGTAGACACACCGTGTGTGTAGACACACCGTGTGTGCGTGTAGACACACCGTGTGTGTGTGTAGACACCCGGTGTGGTGTAGACACCCGTGTGTGTGTAGACACACCGTGTGTGCGTGTAGACACTGTGTGTGTGTAGACACACCGTGTGTGTGTAGACACACCGTGTGTGTGTAGACACACCGTGTGTGTGTGTAGCGCACCGTGTGTGTGTGTAGACGCACCGTGTGTGTGTAGACGCACCGTGTGTGTGTAGACGCACCGTGTGTGTGTAGACNCACCGTGTGTGTGTGTAGACGCACCGTGTGTGTGTGTAGACGCACCGTGTGTGTGTGTAGACACCGTGTGTGTGTGTAGACACACCGTGTGTGTGTGTAGACACACCGTGTGTGTGTGTAGACACCCGTGTGTGTGTGTAGACACCGTGTGTGTGTGTAGACACACCGTGTGTGTGTAGACACCCGTGTGTGTGTGTAGACACACCGTGTGTGTGTGTAGACACCGTGTGTGTGTGTAGACACCCGTGTGTGTGTGTAGACACCCGTGTGTGTGTGTAGACACCCGTGTGTGTGTGTGTAGACACCGTGTGTGTGTGTAGACACACCGTGTTTCTGTCCGCCTTGCTCCGCGCCGTAACGAGGCCTACGCCTGCAGGCTGGAGCTGCTGTACCAGGCCGACACAGTCAGCTGCTACGTGTCGCTGCTGCAGCAGTCGCACAACGTGCTCGTGCTGCAAGCGGCAACACGCTCCATCTACACGCTGGCCAGCGGAGACACCCAGGTGACGCTCCCTAGCAACGCTCCTAGCAACGCTCCCAGCACCGCTCCTAGCAACGCTCCTTAGCAACGCTCTAGCAACGCTCCTAGCAACGCTCTAGCAACGCTCCTAGCAACGCTCCCTAGCAACGCTCCCTAGCAACGCCCACTGTTTGACTGTCTGCGTGGTGATGTGTTGCGTTGCCGTGCGCCGTCGTGAGCAGTGGTCGGCGTTGTCCCGCACGGCCGTGGCTCATAACGGGGGGCTGCCCTGCCTCCTGGAGCAGCTGCGGAGCGGGAGCAGGAGGAGCGGCGACGACGAGCGCCGTCTGCTGGCGTACACCTCGGTGCACGCGCTGCGGGTCCTCGCTCGCAATGACCCCAACAACCAGCGCCTCATCGGTGAGATGTGGGGGGTGGAGGGAGGGAGGTGGTGATGGTGGTGGTGGTGATGGTGGTGGTGATGGTGGTGTGGTGTGATGGTGGTGGTGGTGATGGTGGTGGGATGGTGGTGGTGGTGATGGTGGTGATGGTGGTGATGGTGATGTGGTGATGGTGGTGGTGATGTGGTGATGGTGGTGGTGATAGTGGTGATGGTGGTGGTGATAGTGATGAAGGTGGCGATAGTGGCGATNAGTGGCGATGAAGTGATGAAGTGGCGATGGAGTGGCGATGGAGGTGGCGATGAGTGGCGATGAGTGGCGATGGAGTGGCGATGAAGTGGCGATGGAGGTGGCGATGGAGGTGGCGATGAAGTGGCGATGGAGGTGGCGATGAGGTGGCGATGAGTGGCGATGAGGTGGCGATGGAGGTGGCGATGGAGGTGGCGATGAAGTGGCGATGGAGGTGGCGATGAGTGGCGATGGAGGTGGCGATGGAGGTGGCGATGAAGTGGCGATGGAGGTGGCGATGGAGGTGGCGATGAAGTGGCGATGGAGGTGGCGATGGAGGTGGCGATGGAGGTGGCGATGGAGGTGGCGATGAGGTGGCGATGGAGGTGGCGATGAGTGGCGATGAGTGGCGATGGAGGTGGCGATGAGTGGCGATGGAGGTGGCGATGAAGTGGCGATGAAGTGGCGATGGAGGTGGCGATGAAGTGGTGATGGAGGTGGCGATGGAGGGCGATGAAGTGGCGATGAGGTGGCGATGAAGTGGCGATGGAGTGGCGATGGAGGTGGCGATGAGGTGGCGATGAGGTGGCGATGAAGTGGCGATGGAGGTGGCGATGAGTGGCGATGGAGGTGGCGATGGAGGTGGCGATGAGGTGGCGATGGAGGTGGCGATGAAGTGGCGATGAGGTGGCGATGAGGTGGCGATGGAGGTGGCGATGGAGGTGGCGATGAAGTGGCGATGAGTGGATGAAGTGGCGATGAAGTGGCGATGGAGGTGGCGATGAGTGGCGATGGAGGTGGCGATGGAGGTGGCGATGGAGGTGGCGATGAAGTGGCGATGGAGGTGGCGATGGAGTGGCGATGGAGGTGGCGATGGAGGTGGCGATGGAGGTGGCGATGGAGGTGGCGATGGAGGTGGCGATGAGGTGGCGATGGAGTGGCGATGGAGGTGGCGATGAAGTGGCGATGGAGGTGGCGATGAAGTGGCGATGAAGTGGCGATGGAGGTGGCGATGAAGTGGCGATGAGGTGGCGATGGAGGTGGCGATGGAGGTGGCGATGGAGGTGGCGATGGAGGTGGCGATGAAGTGGCGATGGAGTGGCGATGGAGTGGCGATGGAGGTGGCGATGAAGTGGCGATGGAGGTGGCGATGGAGGTGGCGATGAGGTGGCGATGAAGTGGCGATGAGTGGCGATGGAGGTGGCGATGGAGGTGGCGATGAAGTGGCGATGGAGGTGGCGATGGAGTGGCGATGAAGTGGCGATGAGTGGCGATGAGTGGCGATGGAGGTGGCGATGGAGGTGGCGATGAAGTGGCGATGGAGGTGGCGATGGAGGTGGCGATGAAGTGGCGATGAAGTGGCGATGGAGGTGGCGATGGAGTGGCGATGAGGTGGCGATGGAGGTGGCGATGAAGTGGCGATGGAGGTGGCGATGGAGGTGGCGATGGAGGTGGCGATGGAGGTGGCGATGGAGGTGGCGATGAAGTGGCGATGGAGGTGGCGATGGAGGTGGCGATGGAGGTGGCGATGGAGGTGGCGATGAAGTGGCGATGAAGTGGCGATGGAGGTGGCGATGGAGGTGGCGATGAAGTGGCGATGGAGGTGGCGATGGAGGTGGCGATGAAGTGGCGATGAAGTGGCGATGAAGTGGCGATGGAGGTGGCGATGGAGTGGCGATGGAGNGGGGCGATGGAGGTGGCGATGAAGTGGCGATGAAGTGCGATGGAGGTGGCGATGAAGTGGCGATGGAGGTGGCGATGGAGGTGGCGATGAAGTGGCGATGGAGGTGGCGATGAAGTGGCGATGAATGGCGATGAGTGGCGATGGAGGTGGCGATGGAGGTGGCGATGAGTGGCGATGAAGTGGCGATGGAGGTGGCGATGGAGGTGGCGATGAAGTGGCGATGGAGTGGCGATGAAGTGGCGATGGAGGTGGCGATGAAGTGGCGATGGAGGTGGCGATGAGTGGCGATGAGGTGGCGATGAAGTGGCGATGNNTGGCGAGAAGTGGCGATGAAGTGGCGATGGAGGTGGCGATGGAGGTGGCGATGAAGTGGCGATGAAGTGGCGATGGAGGTGGCGATGAGGTGGCGATGGAGGTGGCGATGAAGTGGCGATGGAGGTGGCGATGAAGTGGCGAGGTGGCGATGGAGGTGGCGATGGAGGTGGCGATGAAGTGGCGATGGAGGTGGCGATGAAGTGGCGATGGAGGTGGCGATGGAGGTGGCGATGGAGGTGGCGATGGAGGTGGCGATGAGGTGGCGATGGAGTGGCGATGAAGTGGCGATGGAGGTGGCGATGGAGGTGGCGATGAAGTGGCGATGAAGTGGCGATGAAGTGGCGATGAGGTGGCGATGGAGGTGGCGATGGAGGTGGCGATGAAGTGGTGATGAGGTGGCGATGGAGGTGGCGATGAGGTGGCGATGAAGTGGCGATGAGGTGGCGATGGAGGTGGCGATGAGTGGCGATGAAGTGGCGATGGAGGTGGCGATGAAGTGGCGATGGAGGTGGCGATGAAGTGGCGATGGTGGCGATGGAGGTGGCGATGGAGGTGGCGATGAAGTGGCGATGGAGGTGGCGATGAGGTGGCGATGAAGTGGCGATGAAGTGGCGATGGAGGTGGCGATGGAGTGGCGATGAAGTGGCGATGGAGGTGGCGATGGAGGTGGCGATGAAGTGGCGATGAGTGGCGATGAAGTGGCGATGAAGTGGCGATGGAGGTGGCGATGGAGGTGGCGATGAAGTGGCGAAATGGCGATGAAGATGGCGGAAGTGGCGATGAAGTGGCGATGGAGGTGGAGGTGGAGGTGGCGATGGAGGTGGCGATGAGGTGGCGATGGAGGTGGCGATGAGTGGCGATGGTGGCGATGAGGTGGCGATGAAGTGGCGATGGAGGTGGCGATGAGGTGGCGATGGAGGTGGCGATGGAGGATGAGTGGCGATGAAGTGGCGATGGAGTGGCGATGAAGTGGCGATGGAGTGGCGATGGAGGTGGCGATGGAGGTGGCGATGAAGTGGCGATGAGGTGGCGATGGAGGTGGCGATGGAGTGGCGATGAAGTGGCGATGGAGGTGGCGATGAAGTGGCGATGGAGGTGGCGATGGAGGTGGTGATGAGGTGGCGATGGAGGTGGCGATGAAGTGGCGATGGAGGTGGCGATGAGTGGCGATGAGGTGGCGATGGAGGGTGATGGAGGTGGCGATGGAGGTGGCGATGAGTGGCGATGGAGGTGGCGATGGAGTGGCGATGGAGGTGCGATGGAGGTGGCGATGAAGTGGCGATGAAGGGCGATGAGTGGCGATGGAGGTGGCGATGGAGGTGGCGATGAGGTGGCGATGAAGTGGCGATGGAGTGGCGATGGAGTGGCGATGGAGGTGGCGATGAAGTGGTGATGGAGGTGGCGATGGAGGTGGCGATGAAGTGGCGATGGAGTGGCGATGGAGGTGGCGATGAGTGGCGATGGAGGTGGCGATGAAGTGGCGATGGAGGTGGCGATGAGGTGGCGATGAGTGGCGATGGAGGTGGCGATGGAGGTGGCGATGAAGTGGCGATGAAGTGGCGATGAAGTGGCGATGGAGGTGGCGATGGAGGTGGCGATGAGTGGCGATGGAGGTGGCGATGAGGTGGCGATGAAGTGGCGATGGAGGTGGCGATGAGTGGCGATGAAGTGGCGATGGAGGTGGCGATGGAGGTGGCGATGGAGTGGCGATGGAGGTGGCGATGGAGGTGGCGATGAGGTGGCGATGGAGGGCGATGAGTGGCGATGGAGGTGGCGATGAGGTGGCGATAGGCGTGGTGGCAGGCGATGGACAGGTGGCGATGGAGGTGCGATGGAGTGGCGAGAAGTGGCGATGGAGGTGGCGATGGAGTGGCGATGGAGGGGCGATGTGCGATGAGTGGCGATGGAGGTGGCGATGGAGGTGGCGATGAAGTGGCGATGAAGTGGCGATGGAGGTGGCTATGGAGGTGGCGATGAATTGGCGATGGAGGTGGCGATGAAGTGGCGATGGAGGTGGCGATGGAGGTGGCGTGGAGTGGAGTGGATGAAGTGGCGAAGGAGCGATGGATGAAGTAGGTGGCGATGAGTGCGATGAGGTGGCGATGGAATGGCGATGGAGGTGGCGATGAAGTGGCGATGGAGGTGGCGATGGAGGTGGCGATGAGGTGGCGATGGAGGTGGCGATGGAGGTGGCGATGAAGTGGCGATGGAGGTGGCGATGGAGGTGGCGATGAGTGGCGATGGAGGTGGCGATGAGTGGCGATGAAGTGGCGATGAGTGGCGATGGAGGTGGCCCAGGTGAACCAAGCACATTGCGAGCGACTGCTCATCGTGGGCTAACCACGCAAGGTGGTGGCCGCCGGCCCTAACCACCTCGCCGCTTGAGCGGAACCCCTTCGCTACGGTGGGACGGGAACAGGCGACGCGTACGGAGGCTGAAAAGCGAAGATGGAAGTGGACGACTTCTTTCCCACGGTTGAAGAACCACGGGGGACTCCGCACCCCCCCTCCCCCCCGTCAGTCACACTCTGGGTCCACATCACGTGGCCATCCCCTTCTGGGCCACGTGCTCCGTCACATCTGGAATGTGCCCTCTAGTGAGCCCTTGTGTATAGTACACCCACTGTCGCCATAGAACAGCCCATTTATACTACAGGTGCAGTGCCATGAGAGGGGCTACTGTGCCAGCCCAAGAGGGGAGGGGCTGCTGGGGGCTCTGGGACCCTAGACAGATAAGCCCCTTGGCGCAGGCGCTAGGATCCCAGGCACCCCAGACGCTTAAGCCCCTTGGTGCCACCAACGGGGGGGCTGTGTGCTCTGTGGGATACCTGGGGGCGCACACAGCCCCACCCCTCGTTGGGCACGAGGCATAAAAGGGCAGCTCCCTGGCCGATCAGGGCCAGTCGCAGCACAAGACCCGCCAGCCAGCCAGCTTAGGACCCTGGACCCCCTTGTCCCGCTTGTCCTTGTAAGGGCGAGTTCCGAGGAAGCCAGAGTCCAGACCCGCACCTTGGCTGGGTCGGGTCAATTAGCCTCCCTAGGGTAATTGTTCCCATAGCCACCGGTCGAACGACATCAACATCTTTAACAACAAAATCAACATCCTCAACAACATCATCAAAATCAATAACAACATCATAAACATCAACGACAAAATCAACAACAGCACCATCGACATCTTCATCAACATCAACAAGCGAAGTTAAGAAGAGCATATTCTTTGGGGTCTGTCGGTAACATCACGTGTGTAGGTTCAAAGCAAATAACAAAAACAGCGACGTTTCCATCGCAACACTGATGACGACCGCTTGTGTTGCCATCGAAACGTCGTAGTTTTTTGTTATTTCTTGAACCTACCCACGCCACCTGACCGACAGACCCATAAATCCCTGCAAGCACGAAAGCTTCAAGTCAAGATTCAAGAGGAGAACGCCAGCGTCCGCCGAGCGGACTGCTACTACCGCCACTACCCTACTCTACTATCTACTGCTGCTTCTGCTACTACAGCTGCGACTGGCGCCACAGCTGCCACTGCTGGCACAGCTGCCACTGGTGCCACAGCGAGTGCACGTGCTGCTGCTGCTGCTGCCGGCGCCGCTGCTGCTGCTCGTGGCATCTCGGTGACAGAAGTGCTCCTGTCCCAGCCGCCACACTTCTTGTAGCTGGCGCGGAGGTCGTGGTGAGCCCAGAGAACGGTGAGCAAAGCCCTCGCTGCAAAGAGGTCCTGGCTGCACGCCGTCCTGACACAGCACCAACACACGCACAAAGACAAAGATCCCCCGTGTAGCCTGTAACAGACTTAGGGGCGAGTGCTGTTAGCGAGCACCTGTGAAGGCCGGAACGGCACACGAGGGGTGGGAGGCTGAGTCGACCTAGACACACACAGATACACACAGACACAAAGACAAAGATCTTTGTGTGCGTGGTGAGTGTGCGTGGTGAGTGTGGGTGGTGAGAGTGGCGAGCGTGGGTGGTGAGTGTGCCTGGTGAGTGGTGGTGAGTGTGTGTGGTGAGTGTGGATAGTGAGGGTGGGTGGTGAGTGTGGATAGTGAGGGTGGGTGGTGAGTGTGGGTGGTGAGGGTTGGTGGTGAGTGTGGGTGGTGAGCGTGAGTGGTGAGCTTGGAGTGTGTGGATAGTGAGGGTGGGTGGTGAGCGTGGTGAGTGTGCGTGGTGATGTGGCTGGTGAGTGTTGGTGAGCGTGGGTGGTGAGTGTGCGTGGTTGAGCGTGGATCGTTCCCCCACCCCCGCCCCGCTCACCGGCTGGTGCGGATGGCCACGATGCGCCTGATGCCACCGCCGCGATGCAGCCGCTGAGCGTTGGCGACGCTGCCAGAGACCAGCGCCGTCAGCGCCCAGAGCACTGCCGACAGCCCCTCCTCGCCCAGCCACGAGGCCTCGCCACCATCGCCACCATCGCCACCGCCGCCACCGCCGCCTGCCTCGGCAGCGTCANGCAGCATCGCGGTGAGGACCTCACGCCATTGTGCAGCCCTGGGGAGCGCCAGAGACGGTGGTGAGCGGACTCCATCGCCACTCCCATCGCCACTCCATCGCCACCTCCATCGCCACTCCATCGCCACTTCATCGCCACTTCATCGCCACTTCATCGCCACCTCCATCGCCACCTCCATCGCCACTTCATCGCCACTTCATCGCCACCTCCATCGCCACCCCCATCGCCANCTCCTCCATCGCCACTCCATCGCCACCTCCATCGCCACCTCCATCGCCATCATGCCATTCATCGCCACTTCATCGCCACTCCATCACCACTTCATCGCCACTCCATCGCCACTCCATCGCCACTTCATCGCCACTTCATCGCCACTCCATCGCCACTCCATCGCCACCTCCATCGCCACTCCATCGCCACTCCATCGCCACCTCCATCGCCACTCCATCGCCACTTCATCGCCACCTCCATCGCCACTCCATCGCCCTCCATCGCCACCTCCATCGCCACCTCCATCGCCACTCCATCGCCACTTCATCGCCACTCCATCGCNCGCACGTCACCATCGCCACCTCCATCGCCACCTCCATCGCCACTTCATCGCCACCTCCATCGCCACCTCCATCGCCACTTCATCGCCACCTCCATCG